>VDFB02357966.1:0-20778 GCA_007258455.2 Sequoia sempervirens
CACCAAATGTGGGTAATTAGAATGCTCCTCTAGGATAACCAAGTCATCATGACTCACTCCAAAAATAATATCCTCTATATGTGTCATGAACTGAAATCCATATCTAGGTGAAAGCTCCTTGATCTTCTTCTTGAAACCTTGAAATAGTAACAGTCTAAATAAAATATCTCTAATAATAACACAACTCTATCCTCACCTACATTTCTTAGTATCCATGAGCACTTGTAACCGATCAATACATCCAAAAATCCCAATGCAACATAGCACCATCATGAATTAATCAAGAAAATTTTCATGTACTCAATAGTAGCAAGAGAACTACCAAGATAAATGTCAAAGCTCTAACCATAGAATCAGGAACCTATCATGACATCAAGATCTAACCATCTCCTCCTAGGTGATCAAATGCACCATTGCATACATCCTGATCTCAATAGAACATATAACATGCCAAAATCTAATCTAGAATCAAGAGTATATCATGACATAATAAAAACCACAATATAAACCAAGAAACTATATCTCCAATCACATGAAGATAACCATCACCAATGATGCATCCACATCACTTCCCATAACTCCCACTAAATCATGATACCGAGCTACACATAGTATCATGACAACCATATCCTCCATGAGGATCATCCAAGTCTACACAAACAACTAAAATTTTAAGTAACATCGGGTGAAACCAAGATCTCTAAACTAAGAAGATACATACAACCCTCATCAAAACATCAAGAACTAATCTTACACTACCAAATTATCATTGTCAAAAGCTCCCACTAAAATTTTACAACCAATGAAATGCAACCAACATATCATGACATTGTGATCAAACCATATGCACTACAAGTCCCATCAAATGACTAATTAGATATTCTAATCATCCATCCTCACATGCCAAAACAACATACCAATGCATCAGTGACCAAAAACAAGGCCAAATAAAAAAATATACATCAAAACATAACCAATCTTGTGGATATAGATAGTCCACATCTGAGTCATCCCACTACAAATGAATGAGTGACCAACCCACACACTTGCATAACTCATGATCAAAATAATGAAGCATGTAAACTCATCATGACATTAGTAACCTACAATCCAAGATATCAAAGAAGATGATCTTGTAGACATTAAAACTCAAACCAAATCAGCCACAAATTTGATTTGCCAAACATGCCCACAAATTAGTAACCATAGTTAATGAATTAATCAAGCATCTAGGAGATAATAAAAAACCTCCCAACAGCAAACCAAAACACCACCAAACAAAAAAATACATGAGCATGTTGTGCCAATGCATAAATGTACCTACACACCCATGACAACATAACCATATCCAATGTTGTACCTACACTCAAATATCACCCACACAAGACTCCATGTCTCCACTCTTGTCAAACCATGTCCTGAAAATCAAAGAAAACTTCTCCACCTGTCACCATCAAAGTCCAACTCTAAAAAAAACCTTTAAACCCATACTAGGAAGCACCAAACTAATATTGTGTTGTACCATCATAAATATCATATAAAAATATGTACTCCTGCAAGTTTTAACCTCTTGACATGTCCAAACACTTAGATAATCACATCCCAAATATTATGCACCTAGAAGAGATCAAACAAGTACCATATATTCCCTACACAACAAAATGATAAATACTATTATCCATTATTTAGTACATTGTACATGCTCTCTAACTCCTATTCGAAATAAAAAATATGATTCTATATGAAAAAGTTATCACAAAAAATGTGTACAAGAGAACAACATTCAAGACCCAAAAAACTAATCAAAATAGTAAAATTATGGAATCAAAATTGTACTACTGCATAGTGATTAAAATTGCCTTTCCAATGAGTATAAGAATTCAATAATTAGACTCACTGGGCAAAAGTTATCCTAGTTTTTAAAAAATGTCCAATTTGGCTATAAAAGGGCCTACTAGTGGCACCTGGGTTGAGCCACCAATGGCCTGACGATGGTAGTGGCTAACCAATGGTGCCTAGGAAGTAGACTTCAAACGACTATCAAATTTTATTTAATATTTCATTTTTTAAAATTTCACTGCCCAATAGGAAAACTTGACACTATTTATAAAGTATGATTTAATTTTCTTTTGCATTCAGAAAAATTTAAAGTCTGTTTAAATTTTATTAGATGCATTTTAAAAATTATCAGTGGTTAACTTTTGTTTAAGATCATAGGGTTGGTGGTAAGTTGTAGCCATGACCAAGGGCTACACCCTACCACTCAAACAACAGTTGTTGGCATACCATTGCTAATAGAGGTATAGTGGTACCTCATTGCTAATAGAGGTATAGTGGTGCCTTATCGACAAGGTATGGGTGGGGGTAAATATATATATATATATTTTTAATTTTTTTAATTTTTCTTTTCAAAGTAGTTTTTAACCTTTAATAATTTATTTTGTATGATATTTTTAAAAAAATTTAACTAGCCAATTTTTTTTAATATCTAAACAGGGTCAAATTTTATTTTTTTCAGATTAATTTTTGATGCCCCCTGTGACTATATAGTCGAGGGTCAGACAACTAATTTTTTTTTCCTTTTTTGAAGTTTTCCAAAATAAGGAAAATTTTATGTCATTTTTCATTTCTCAAGCGTCATAGATCCAATGGCATGGTCAGTTTTGTCTCAAGAGGTCATCTATGAAATTTTCCCTACAAAAACCTCATATGAAAGCTTCATCCAAGAAACCCTCTTTTCCCAAACTTTTCAAGCTTTACATTTGCAATAAACCCAACAAATCTTGACAACCCAAAAGCCCAAATCTGGAAACAAACACCATAAATGTGTGTTCCATACATTGTAATGCCTCAAATATTTTATGCATGTCCATGGATACAACTTTCCACAAATCTCTTAAAACAAGGGTTATGACAAAACCTATCAACCATGAAACCTTTCATACCACTTGTTAGGAAATAATGCATTCAACCCACATTCTTAATCCATTTCATACATAACCCCAAGAGAGAAAAGCATGTATACAAGTAACCATAATGCATAGTTCAAATAGACAAGCCACAAGATAACAAAAGGTATATCCTTGGAGAAACCTCGAGAGGAAAAAACCCAGCCTCCAAAAGCATCTATATTGAATCTTATAATTATTTAGCAATAAAGGAATACAAAAGTTACAATGAATACCTTTGAAGTATCAAACTTGTCTAATGCATCCTCATGCGTCCATGTATGAATCCACACTTCCCATGCCATGCTTCACATATGCACTCCTAAAAAAGACTCAATAATGACAATCCACTCACTCAGCCAATCTTGACCACTCAACATGTGCTCTCTTTTATAGATACAAGTTGGGTCACTGGAAGATCATGGGGGTCCAAACTAGGCCCTTAAGTGGCAATGAAAATTCAAAAAATAGAGTTAGGAAACTTGACATAAAAAATTGAATAGGTTATTAACATAAGTTGAAAAATATGTAAGCACAAAAATTTTAGGCAAAAAATAAAAGAGGGTGTATGTTTGACCAACCTAAGTACAACCAAAAATTAATATTTTGTTTCAAAAATTTCAAAATAAATAGAGGACACATGCTCAAATGTGTCCCATTTTTTTTAATATTTTTTTTGCAAGTAAATAATTAGTTATAATTTTTTATTATAATTTTTTTTAAAAATATAAAGACTTGTTAATCTGACCACCATAAGTTGGTCAAAATTTCATGAAAATCATTTTTTCTTTTTTTATCCTATAGTATGGGAAGAATATAATGTTTTGCATCTTTCATATTCAAAAAATGTGAAATTGTTTGAGAATTATATATTTTTTCAATCACCCTATCAATTAGAACTTTAGTCAAAATGCACATGTAGAAAATTAATAATAATTATCTATTTAATTCCCAAATAATTCATATCTTATGTTGGTGGAAAGCTAAAATATTTATCAATAAACCCTTTTCATTTTATTAAATTTGGATAAAACATTTACATCAACCAATTTTGGGTCATATCACTACCTTTTGGACCCCCATGATCCTGCACTCACCCAACTAACACAAATACAACCAAGTGGTAAGATAAAACCATGCGCCACAAAACCATGTAAACACAAAACCACTAATCCCTTATTTAATTTTGGGTACTAAGTTTTCATTTTTAAAATATTTCCCTAGTATTAAATTATTATCACATGTTTCCTGTGCATTAAAGAATAATACAATGTTACAATACAACATAAAGTGGCCCCCAAATAATTACCTAGTGTAATTAACCACACCACCTAAATGCATCGTAACTAAATAATTATTTATTTACAATATTATAAGATAAAATTTTATGCAATGGCATACAAGACCATACCCCAACATATAGCTCCATTAGCTACTCAATTCTTATAATAGACCAAATATTCCCAATATTATTTCCCTCTTATCTTCTTGGTGACATGGGGATCAATAATTTGATCAAACTCTTCAATTTTATTCATAAAAGTGTCCACTAAATTCACATGTAGCACTACCTTGGGACCAATTTACCAAAAAAGATAAAATGATTTAAAAAAATGATGTTTTAGCAAATCCTACTCATATAAACAATATTTTTTAAAAATATTATAAATACCATTTTGTGGATCTATATGTTTAGTTTTCAAAATTATTTTTTGTAATAATTTAAATATTATTATTTTTATTTTATTTTTACTAAGAGTAGGTCACCAACACCTAAATAGAAATTAGACTATCCTACCAAGAAAAAATAATAAAATTTATTTAAAATATGATTACCATGGAAAAAATTCTACGTCAAGATGATACTAGCTTTTTCCATTTTGAATAAGTAATTAAGGCACGAGGTGATGCCCCATACAAATAATTATGTTTTTAGTACATGCAAATTTTAAGATTTATTATATGTGTGTATATGTATATTATCAAAATGGGAAAAAATTAAATTTATGCACTAAAGTTTAAGTTACAAATGCATAACAAATTTGCAGCTGAAATTAAATTTACTATATAAAAAGTGACATCCCATTTTACATTGTTTTTTAACATTTAATTAGTAACTAAATTATAATGTAAATTTTATAAAAATTATATTCAAATAATTTTGAATTTAATAAATAATATAAAATAAACTAAAAAATATACAGTTAATTAGTTTGTAGTATTTCAAAATTCGAAACATATATGTCACTTTCTAATGATTCTAGTTAAAAATTTGGATTAGCCTTGATTGTTTCCTTTATAAAAATGTCACAAATATTTGAACTTTAAACTAAGGATCAATGCAATCATGGATAATATATAAGGGAAAACTATTTATATAATATGATTAGAAATCATCTATGATTAGTATAGAGGATGATTTTATAAAAAAATTAGAGGTAGATGGAGGAAAAAATAATAATACATGAAATAATTTATTGAAGTAGAGGTAACACCAAAGACTACTAGAAGTTTAGTTTCACTATCTACTCAAACAAGAATTTTAGATTCAATTATCATGTCTATAATTTCTATTGGGCTATCTATAACACCACCTATTGGTCCATCAATACAAATAAATATTTCTAGTCCCTCTAAATTTATGTTGGGTTAATGTATCGAAGGCTTACCTAATGGTTCAATATTTTCCTATATTTGGTTTGTGTTACCCATTGTAAAATTATTCTAATATTTGTTTATGTATTTTACAAAAAAATTCAAGACAATATTTTTAAGTTCTATTAGTATATCCCCCACCTCATCAAGTTTATTAATTTCCACACTATATTCTAGAGCCTTCTAAATTCCAAGCTCCTATGTATTTCATTTTTAGTGCCATTAAGAGTAATAGTTCATGATTTAGTAACAAATAAAATTGCTTCAGAAATGTAAAATTCATATATGTAAACAACTATACTAGATAATTATACATATTCATTATATTAATTTCTTCTATACCCCAATGAAACATCCCTATCTCAAAATAAAATTCAATTATTCTTACATCCTAAGAGAGGCCAATTGTATCAATATCCTAGCTATCAATTGAAAATATTATAATTAAAACTTTCATTATTATAAATGTTAAATAAAAAAAATCCTAACCACAATCAAGAGGATGTGATACAAATAACAACACCTAATTAATTGATATAAATTAGAAGAGACAAATGATTCAATAATCAACAATTAAATAAAATATATAGATGAAAATTGATTAAATAATTGTACTAAATGATATGACAAAGGGAATAGAGAGAAGAAAGAGATTATTGAAGAGGATTGATCATTCCTCAAAAAATGACATGTGATTGTTGATTAAAAGGATGAACTCTCCATGGTTACTTAAATAGGAATGAAAAAGAACATTGTATGATTAAAGCTATGTCAAATATTATTTTTTGACAATGTCTAATTCCTAATGAATAAAAATATGAAATATTCCAAGAACCAAATCAACTATATTAATAATTTAAATATATAGATAAATCACAATTGTACATTAACTAAATCATGGGGAAGGTTAGTGTAGAAAATAAAATTATTCCACCTATGTCTAATCATCATCACATCACTCACTATCATTAATTGCATTACTTAATTATTCATTTATTATTAGACCATATACTATTGATAACTTATTATCCATTTATTACATTACAAATTATTTACTAATTAATTATTCTCACTTATCAACTTAATTAGACAATATTTTGTTATTTAAACTAAATGTGTTCTAGTTTCTATTTCTTTCAAATAAATTCCTAAATTGAGACTAATACGAATAATCCACATCCAAATATGTTTTTTGACAATGTCTAATTCGTAATGAATAAAAAGATGAAATAGTCCAAGAACCAAATCAACTATATTAATAATTTAAATATACAAAGAAATCTTAATTATACATTAACCAGATCATGGGGAAGGTCAGTCTAGAAACTAAAATTATTCCACCTATGTCTAATCATCATCACATCACCCACTATAATTAATTACATTACTTAATTATTCATTTATTATCGTCATATAATATTTATGATTTATTATCCATTTATTAAATCAAAAATTATTAATTAATTAATTATTCTCACTTATCAACTTAATTAGATAATATTTTATTATTTAAACTAAATTTGATCTAATTTCTATATTTTTTTAATAAATTCCTAAATCAAGACTAATATGTTTTCCTTTGGCAAACTGGGGGTGCCCAAGGAAAATAGTGTCTATTTCTGGAGAGAGTGTCGATGTTGATGCTTTTCCAATGTTAGCTCAAATAGTGGCCAATGAAATGTGTGCCTAGTGTAATGGTGTGGTTGGTACATTCAAATTGTTAAAATTCTCCTTTAGCATTATTCGTTCATGTTGGAGAGACCTTGAAGATCTTCCCCTTGAAAAAATGAAGACATGCTATATCGACATGACCTTGGCTCTTCGGTGGGAGTTTAAGTGGTGTTTGTTTGACACATGAGCTTTCCAATGATATACTCTATAGATCTCCAGTTACCTAAGTGACAACTTATGTCATTGTCTTCATGTGTATGTCCTACCCCTCTTTCCTAATTCACTAATCAGTGAGACTTTAACACATTAGCAAGACTCAAGTGATCATCTCTTCAATAGATTGATAATATTCTATTTTAGCATGACTTGTTCATGTCGGTGATACCTTGAAGTTTGTCTCCTCAATGGAATAGTAACATTCTATAGTGGTGTGACTTTAGTCTTTCGATGGGAGTCTAAATGTTTTTTGTCTAATGCACTGATGGTCTGCTTATCAATGGGACTTGGTTATCTATTTCATGTCCCTATGATGCTAGATTGGTGGGACCAAACTAGAAGAGATTGAAGGTCAATGGTGGCATGTGTGTGGGACCTAACATATGAAGGTGAATAAGGTAAGGACATGTGGCTATAGACAATTGGTGTAGGTGTTTTCACTAAGGATATTCTTCATCAGAGAGATAATGGAATATAAATAAGAGATAGATTTAAGTCCCCTTGATTTAGCGATAGTATGGTATGAATGTAGATCAATGGATGAGGTTGAAATTTATTCATCGAAGGGAGATCAGGACATTGATGGGAGATTTTAGGTGTCTCATCGATACTATGATGGAATTTAAACTACATGATGTTTGTTGTGGGTCCTAACAGGTGGCATAAGTCAATAGGTGGTGGACATTGATTGTTTGACAAGGTAATTCACATCCTTGTTGTGAATCATAAAGTGATAAGTTGGTGATGACTTGTATGGTGGACCCATGCATAGTGTTAAGGATTCATCAGAAGGACTTGAGGATATCGGAAAGAAAGGATTCCCTATCCAACCAACATAGTTGTTACCTAATTTTTAGCTTTCAGCTGAAATCAAGTTTAGTGTTTATTCTTTTGGGTTGTTTATTTAAACATTTAAAAGATCAACATAAGTTTGATAGGTTTAATATGCAAGGAAACAGATTGTCAAATGAAACATATTACATTTTTTTCATTCTAATGTTGCAATTACAGAAAATGAGAAAACATAATCATCTATGTACAAATGTGATCTTTTATTGATAATCATGAAGTGTACATGTCCCTCGTAAGCCAAGGGACTAACTTTACTTATTCAATGGAAATATGAAGCCATTTACACATGATTAAGTAACAAGAAACAAATGAATGTGCATATAGGAATGGAGACCAATCATTTCCTGAGAATGACTAGTTACAAAGTTGCCTGATTGCTCTGTTGTTGCTGCCCCAAGCTGCTTGAGTCCTCCCTAGCTCTATAGTGTTCCTAGCTCCTACATTTGGAAAAACAATGATATTAGAGTGAGGCTCTAAGAAATGAAAGATCTCAATCCTTAGAGACACACCTACCTATGCATGTATAAATTGATCCATAAGTGCATAAAATAAGCATGCATACCGTGGGTGTCCTAGAAAACAATGAAGTCATCAAACACATCCAACATATGTATTTATTTTTCTAACTATTTTCTTCATGTGCAGATTTAGGACAAGTTTGGTTACTATTCTAATTCAAATTAAATATAGCATGTGGGGTAAATGTGGCTCCCACGAGGGTAGAGCTCAACATGCTTCGAAAGGAAAAGGAAATTGAGAAAGGTATGTGCAGGATCATCATGGAAAAAATAGGCCCTTAAGTGGCAAAAAATTTAGAAGAATCAAAGTTAGGAAACTTGACATAAAAATTTGTATAAGTTATCTATATTATTTCAAAAATATGTAAGAATAGAATCTATAGCAAATTGAATGTAGTTTCTAAACCACTAGGTTTATTTTCTTTAAAAGAAATATATTTGGTGAAAATTTAAAATTTCAATGTAGTAGTACTTAAATTTTAGGGAAAAAATAAGAAGTGGGTGTCTGTTTGACCACCCTAACCACAATAAAATGATTAAAAAATATATAATATTTTATATAGAAGTAAACGACTCATGTCTGGATGTGATGTATATTTTTCTTTAATTTTTTTCCAAGTAAATAATTAATTATGAATTTTTTATTACAACTTTTAAAAATATAAAAACTTGTATGTACCACCTTAACTTGGTTAAAACTTCATGAAATTCATTTTTTCTTTTTTTAATCCCATAGTATGTGGCGCATAGAATGTGACACATGTTTTTGATTCAAAAAATGTAATATTGTTTGAAATCTATAGAATTTTTTCAATCAGTCTATCAATCAGGACTTTAATCATAATTCAAATAGAAAATTAATAATAATTATTTATTAAATTCAAAGTAAAGCATAATTTATATTGGTGGAAATTTTAGAATACCCTTTAAAAGCCCCTTTTGTTTCATCAAATATTGGTTAAAAAAAATCATCAGCCACATACCCATCATAGTACCACTTTTTGGCCCATCATGATCTTGCACATACCCAACAACTTGATCAAAGATTTATCTGTAACCAATGCATTAAATCAATATGGAATCACACTAGTTGATCAACTTTCATTATCAGATTCAAAAGATGAAACTCCTTTTCCTAGATATGTCTTTCAATCTTCTAAAGTGGACCCTTGATCCATTTTATAAAAAGAAGTAAGTGATTTTGGAGATGCATCAAGTTCAATCATAGATGCATCAAGTTCAATTATGCATCTCTTAATTAATGAGAGTGAAATCCAAAATATTGCTAGGTACCTCCCACCTTGACCCTATTGGACAAACACACATCACATAGGATGGTGAGCTTTTAGCTCACCAACATAGGGGACATGTTTTTGTCCACTAGGATCAAAGTGGGGAGAAAATTATGTATCACACATGAGAAAAAAGGAAACAAATATGGTCGAATCAGATAGCAGATTTAGGTGGCATAGCAACATGTATTCTCATGTCATGTAGGACAAAAATAATGTCTTTTGGCCTTACTGAAGGAAAACAAGGAATGGTTACAAGAGATGGCATCACAGGTGGAAACGAAAGGAAGGGTTTCAACTACCCTATTTGGTGCCACATAATGATCAATTTTCATCTACATTTAGTGAAGTTGCTAAGTCCCAAGGATTACCCCCACAAGTGATATGAAGTTGACAATAACTTTATTGATGGAAATGGATAAAGCAATGGTTGATTCAATCATGAAACAACACAAAGTGACCCCTCTGGAGACAAGGTCATGAAACAAGTGAATAGGACAACACCTCTGCAAAGTGCTATAGGAACATTGAGAAATAATGATACAGCCAGTAAGGATGAATAAAATAACAAAAAAAAGAAGGTACTCAGCAATATCATTAATTCTCATCTTAAAGGAGGTGGAATACACATGCATAAGTGAATGACACAAAATTCAAAGAAAGGAATGCCAAAAGATAAGCCCAAGTTGCACAAGGCTTTATTCAAGGCCTTCTCAATCAAACATTAGAAAAATAAGTTTTTGAGCTACCAATCAATGCATGATGTTTTGAGGAAAGGAAAAAGGAAAAGACATTCAAGAAATATCAACCCTAGTTGATAAAGATAATGTGCCCATATAAAGTAGATCATAATTGGACAAAAATGTAGAAAATGTAAAGGTCAGGTGCAATATACTCTTCATATCATAAATTGAAGCATGGGGTAGTGCATTTCATTATCAAGTTACAGGGATAGTAAGTTTTCATAATATCCCAAGGATAAAGACAATCATTCAAAAATCTTGGTGGTGAGAACAACCCCTATGATATGTTTTGTGAAAGGGACAACCTATATAAAGTCTTCAAATCAGTGACAATAGGCCTAAAGGTTCTCATAAAGTGATGAAAGGATAATATATTCAAAGGAAGAGTTGCAGGGTGGCCACATAGGCTATAATGAGCAAGAAATTTCCTATTATAGGATGCTAGGAAGACATCACAGTCATGGCATTGTCATAACCATGCAATTTTAAATAAGAACAACAAGCACATCTTTACTCAAATTGAGGACAGACCACTATTCAAACCACCATGAGGCAGTCAACATACATGAGATAGATGATGGACAAATACATTTTGAAAAATCTAACACACAATGTAGCTCATAGAAAGGGAGCTCTAGAAAATCTATTGCTACCAAACAACAATGATATTAAATATGGCAATAGTCTTATTGATTGAAATAGAGGATCTCATAAAATTTGCATATTGAAACCATTATAAAACATGGTGCTTCAAAGGAACAAAGCATAGTTATAGGGAAATATCAAAATCTAACTTGTGATAACAACAATGATGATAGTCACATTTCATTTACGTAGGCAATGTTGGCAGTGAGTAGATAATGCTAGGAGCTATCATGAATTGCACTGGACAGTCATAGGTGAAGAGTGATATGTTTTTATTGATTAAAGATACTATAAAATATGTTATGTATAGTATCTTCCTTGAAGGTAAACATGGTGAAAAGTGTCGTTTATGCAGTTCTAGATCAAGGAGCTATGATGAAATAATATGATTATGAGTAATTAAGTTGTCATCATGGTTCGAAGTGATAACAAATAGAAGTTTATTAGTTATGCCATGACATAACCTATTACAAGAAAAGGAAAACAAGGAATGGAAAACGGGTATCATGCAAAGAACAGTGTTGTGAGGGGCATTTTTTATTGGAAATTATTTACAAATTTTATCTTCAGCCAAGAACCAAATAATAACAAAGGAGGCCATCATTGTCCTCAAAAGAAGCAAGTGGAAGGAATTATCCATGTATCGAAGGTACAATAACAATGGTTTCATATTTAGAGTTAAAAATAGATATTCATGATGTCAATTATCATCAAATGTAGAAAATGAATTTAGATGCTCACAGAAAACCTAGTTTTCAAAATTGAAGCTTTTCATTATGTTCATACTATGCAATGGCCTTGAATATTTTTTAATAAAATCTTAAGTTTTCTTCAATTGTTGTAAAAAGGATCCATCTGGGTTTGATGTAAGATTTCAATAAAGAGACATCCTACAGGAGTAACAAATGAAAGTCATTTCATGCATTATGATAGGTCGTGGTCAAGTTTGACCTCTTTTCTGCAAAATATGGAAAACCCACCTATGGTTTCAAAAAATGAAGCAGCATTGCTATATTCTATAGAAAAATGGATTACATTTACAAAACCATCTGCATTTCTACCAAAAAATTTTGATTTTCTTCAAGAAATCATGAAACCCACTTGGGTTCTTCTGAAAAAGTTGCAAAATTTTGAAATACATGTTCTACAGGAAACCCATTTAGGGTTTTGCAAGTGTATTGCAAAATAGAAAAGGAAATGCAAAAATATAGAGGAAACCCATGTTGAAAAATGGAGGTTGAGCTCACAGGATGTTTTATTTTTCTTCTCAAGTTTCTACATATCAAAAACCCTTCTGGGTTTTTAGAACACCTTCAAATCCAAAGGAAAAATTGAATGACATTATAAGGTTTTTCAAATGAAGCTAAGCCAAGTAAAAGAAAATCATTTTTTGTCCATGGTCATGGCCAAGAGGTTTTTATCCTTCATAAAAGCAACAAAACCAACAATGGAATGTCCTTATTGTCAAATGAAAAAAATAAATGGGCTTCTATGCTTCATTTTGAAGGTAGAAACAAAGAAAAACATGGTTTTATTTTGCTCAAAGTCAGGAGATGAAGTGGATTTAACTCACCTATAGTTTTGCAAACAAAAAATTTGAAAACTTTTGAGCTTTTTCTTATAGCAAAGCTTCACATAATTTCTCATGGCAGTTGCAACAATTTAAAACAACCATAGAAAGAGCCATAAAAATGGGTCAGAAATATGTCAATGGCCACGACCTGTAGTTCAAAAAATGACCTCCAGATGATGAAAAACCCAATTTTTAAGCTATAGAGGGCACTTTACCTACTTCTCGAGGTGTTTCTCATCACTGAAATCAACAAAACCATGCTGAATCCCCATCTTTTCCCCATGTTTTCTCAAACCCCATGATGAAAGAGTCATGTTCCAGAGTGTGCAACGACAAAATGATGGGCTTCTCCCATCATTTTTTGTGTTTTGATGATTAGGATTTGACCCTATTTGGTGGAAATTGTATTTTCTCCCATTTTTTTAAAAATTAAAACATGTGTTAATACATGGGGGCCAAAAACTAGCTCATTCACTTAGGCATTTTATGCCTTAGGGTGTTTCCCCTTGTTTCAACTTTGTGCTAAGTCCTTGGAGCAACAATGCAATATAAAGTGTGCCAATACAACGTATGTGATATGCCTTTGGTTTTGACCAATCATCATGTGCCTTGGAATATGATTTCCAAGGAATTTGGAGGTCGGCCATATTGGCCAAGTGTTTTGAATCTCTATGATTCCTTTGAAAACTAGTGGATATTGCCCATGTGTATATTAAAAATTAAAAAATGTGGTAAGTTAAGGTGGTCAAATGTCTTGGAAGCTTTTGAAAGCTTTTAAATTTGACATTATATGTTGCATTTTATTCCAATATTTGAAGATATCATGTAAGTGATTTAAAAATCACTTTTATTGTGCCTTTTAATGCAAGTGTAACACAAGGAAATGGTGGGGCACTTATTTTAGGCTTTGAATTATAAAATGACTTGTTTATTGATGTTTTATGAATCACTTTATCAAGATCATTATCAGGTATGTGCAGGATCATCATGGAAAAAATAGGCTCTTAAGTGGCAAAAAAATTAGAAAAATTAGAGTTAGGAAACTTGATGTAAAAATTTGAATAAGTTATCTATATTATTTTAAAAATATGTAAGAATAGAATCTATAGAAAATTGAATGCAGTTTCTAAACTACTAGATTTCATTAAAAAATATATATATTTGGTAAAATTTTGAAATTTCAATGCAGTGGTACTTAAATTTCAGGGAAAAAATAAGAAATAGGTGTTTGTCAGACCACCCTAACCACAATAAAATGATAATATTTTTTTATAAGATTTTAGATATAAGTAGAGGACTCATGCCCCAATGTGATACATATTTTTTTGTAATTCTTTTCCAAGTAAATGATTAATTAATTTTTATTACAACTTTTTAAAAAATATAAAAAATCGTATATCTGACCACCTTAACTTGGTCAAAACTTCATGAAATTCATTTTTTCTTTTATTAATCCTATAGTATGCAAAGCATAGAATGTGGCACATGTTTTGGATTCAAAAAATGTGATACCATTTGAAAGATAGAGATGTTTTTCAATCAACCTATCAATCAAGACTTTAGTCATAATTTGAATAGAAAATGAATAATAATTACTTATTAAATTCAAAGTAAGCATAACTTATATCACTAGAAAGCTAAGAATTTTTCTTTTAAAACCCTTTTCATTAAATCAATTTTGGGTTAAAAAATAGTCATCAGCCACATACCCATCATATTGCCACTTTTTATCCCATCATGATCATGCACGTACCCTAACTTTGATGGTTTTTGGAATTTTGTGCTTCAAAATGTAGATATTGTATGAAGAGAGTGTGAGTCAAGACTTGTGTAAAGACCAATAATGACTTGTAGAAGTGAGGAATGTGTGTGAGGATTTTTTGACTATTTTGGAGGAAAGGGGGACTGTTTGGAGGCATTTTTTGTCACATCTTAGGTGTGACTATTGACTTGGCTTAACTCTTCTACATGTGGAGGAAAGTTTGGAGGGTTTCTAGAAGGTTCTTTTTGGCCTTTTCTGTTGTATCTAACCAGAATCTTCTGGAAGCACTTGTGTGGGGGTTTTGGTGTGTTTTTGCTTAAGTATGTTCACTTTGAACATTTGGAGTTAGTTCTTTCTTTCCAGTAGTTGGATAGCTTTGTTTTGGAGCTATTTTTCATGGAGTAGTATTGTAACTCAAATGGGCCTATTATACAGTAATTACTTTGAATTAATAAAATAGAGCATTTTACCTTCTCATTTGATATTTCTCATGTATGTTTTTAATGATTGATGAGTTTTCTTGTGAAAATTTTTCTTTTCCTTGCAAGCTTGTCTCATGTTATGCATCTATTTAGTAGGAGATGTATGTTTATAAGTTGTTAGTTGTGTTGATAGTGGTGTTGTTAATTGTGAAATCTTTGTTTTCTTTTTAATAGCATTGTTTATAGACCTTCTTATTAAATATTTATGTAAATTGCATTCGAAAATGAGTTGTGTGAATCAAGCTTTGTGATATTAATTTGAATTTGATATGATATTAACATGTCTATGTTGTTTTGGTGCATCACCTTAGGTTTATTTTCATGTAGTCCTTACCCTTTACCTTCAAAGATTAATAGTTAGGTGGCATCAAAAGGGGAAGCCAACACTTATCACTGGAGATATACTTTCAAACAGGTTACCCACAACCTAAAAGTAGTCCCATGTTAGTCCAAATCTGTTGAGTTCATTTAAAGGCTTAGAAAATTGGGTGCAGATTTGGGAACCTAACAGTTTTGGCAAGCTCGGTGGGACTTCTAGTCATTTCAAATTAGAAGAATACATCAATTTGCTAGTTTTGATATGCAACCAACAATTTTTTATCTTTTTTAAGGTCACACCTGTATATTTGGCAGCTTTGAATGAGGAAATTGATAGTAGATCAGTGTTGTAGTAGATTATGAAAAAAAACCAGACAAGGGGAAACACTATCCCATTAGATTATATGCAGGTTTCACCACCCCGTAGGAGAGGCAGGCCAACAAAGAATGTTATTGTTTCATCAAGGAAAATAGTTTCAACTCCACTAGCAGTGATATTTTTTAGCCCCATAAGGCAGCAAAACTTGGTGCCAAACATGGTTGTTCCAAGAAACCAAGTTTTTGTGACATTCAATGGTGGCAGCCCACTTCAATTGGCTCAACATGATGATATTCCAATGGTTTCTCTTTAAAGTGTGCCATATTTTTTAGGTGAAGATCAAACTACACCAATTGAACCCATCAAAGACAATTCAAATTTGTGTTTGGTGCATCATATAACTCAAGAAAATGTTTCCTTAAGGCTATTAGCAGCATCATTCAGAGCTAAATCACTCCAATGGTTCAAGAGTTTAGCAGTTAATTTCATCAAAATGTGGGATGAATAAGAAGAGGTGCTTTGCAAGTAGTTCAAAGACAAGTATGATAACTTGTCATTGGTGAAGCAGTTGACCCACATTAAAAGGGCTCCCCATGAATGAATGATAGACTTGAGTTTCCATTTTCAAAGGACATGGGACAAAATTTCAAAACCTACAAGGCCTCTAGCTGAATATGCATTTCTATATTTTTTGAGAGCCTTAAATAGTGAAATGGCTATTTTAATATAGTCTATGGGTGGAAACAATTTCCCAATAGCTTATGATACAGCTATGAGAGTAGAAAACAACTTGATAAGCTAGAAAGATTGCCCCTAGGCCTCCTATGGTATGTTTCCCTGATATTCAACCTCCTACAACTCTTCCAACACCTCAAATAGCCCCTTTACTAGTTGTTAACACAAAAATTTCTACCCAAGGACCATCCCAAGAGTTGGAGGAAATTAAAAGCAGCCAGTAGAAGATTGAAAATCTACTTCATACTTTTGGCAATGAGTTGGTAAGCATTACAAAGAAGAAATTTCAAGTTTTCAAGCCTTGGCAGCCTCAAAATAAAGGCCAAGGATAGAAATATAAAGCTATGAAGCAACCATATCAAGGAAATTTTCAAGGTGCACAACAAAATTTGAATCCAAGGCCTTTGCAGCCATACAATCCAATTCCAATCAGTGCAATGAGAGATATGTTGCCTATTCAAAACAACCTTGTAGTAGAATATGAGTGGTGCTATCCTTGCAACCAGGCCCATAATCAGAATACATGTTTAAATAGTGTCATCAATAAAGTATTGATGGTTCAAAATGTATCGAGTGTGAAAGATATGCCTAATGGTGAATCATCCCAATAGTAGGAGCTCCCTATAAGTGACACAACTCTCTTGAATTGGCAAGGAGAGGAGTTTTGTGGAGTAAACAGTGATAGCTCTCCAATAGCATCCAACATCTGAGCCAAAAAGAGAGATTTCGAGATGGGAAAAGAACCAAATAAAGATAAAGAAGTTGTTGGACCTTCCAGTCCTCATGTAACACACATTTTGCAAAGAAATTCACAAGGCATCCATGGTGGACAGCTTGGGAACCAACCCCAACTAGCCCACTTATAGAAAAACGCTTATATTGCAAGGACCCATCAAAAGGTAAACACTGTCACACACTTCAACATTATCAAATCCATGAAAAAGATGAATGTGAATATATCAATGTGGGATTCCTTATCTATCCCTATCCAAAAGGACATGTTACAATCTGCCTTAGCTAAAGAAGATGTTTCAAATGATATACTAGTAGGTCTAACCAAGGCCGTTGTGAAAAATACACCTCCAGACAATAGTAAACAACCAAGTAAGGATGTCAAACCACCCCCATTTTATGTGTCCTTGATAACAGGAGATAGGCTAGTTCACAATTGCATGGTGGATTTAGGGGCAAGTAGTTTAGTCATGCCCAAATAGATTGTTGATAGGTTAGGACTAAAATATTAGCCTCTTGAGAATGGAGTTGTTCAAATTGATGGGACATCCATTAACGCCGTAGGTGTTATCAAAGGTTTAAGCCTTACCCTACAAGCTTGCCCCAATTTCTCCATTCCCCAAAACATTTTTTTCATTGACTTACCACCACATTTTTCCTTATGTTTGTCTAGAGATTTCACCACCAAGATAGGAGGTTATTTTTATCAGATTGGTCCCATATGGTGTTTAGAACGAGATATGGAACAAAAGTAGTCATCAAATCTGAGAAAATTGCTAAGGATCACATTGAACCATATGTCCCAAGTGTTGTTATCACTAATTGTGCTATTTTTGATGATGATGATGAACTTGTTGCTACTCAAGAACTATAAGTAGAAAGCATACCAGATGCACTTCTAAGTGAGTGGTCAGCAGAAGATATCATTAACAACCCAAATGATAACATTGAAGAGACTAGTTTAGGTGTCTATGTGTTGCACAAACCTAATTTAGTGATTCCAAACCTCAAAAAGGAAGTGGGACAAAAATTAGACTAGGAAGGTGGACTATGAAACATGTTCTTTGATTGTTCTCAAAGTAAGAATGGTGTTGGTGGGGGTGCAATGCTTGTGTCCCCACAAGGTGAAAAATACTACTCTACTTTTAGATTTTCTTTCTCTGGTACTAACAATACTATTGAATATGAAGGTTTGAATTAAGGCTTAGAATGGGCATAGAAAAGAGGGATTGGTTGCTTGCAAGTGCATGCTGACAATGAATTGATCATTAATTAGGTGATAGGTCTGAA
The DNA here is from genome assembly GCA_007258455.2 of Sequoia sempervirens. Taxonomy (NCBI): domain Eukaryota; kingdom Viridiplantae; phylum Streptophyta; class Pinopsida; order Cupressales; family Cupressaceae; genus Sequoia; species Sequoia sempervirens. The sequence goes on from VDFB02357966.1 coordinate 18,752, forward strand.
TGTCACTAAGAATGATGTCTTAAAATCCTAGAAACACAAGGTGTGGGATATGATATAAGAGTTTGACACTTTCAATATGATTTCTATTCCTAGGGATCAAAATAAGCATGTTGGTAGATTGGCTACAATCGGTGGTCAAGTTGATATTCTAAGTGAAATTAGGAAAGAAAAGCTATAGCCATATGTTAAAATAGTTATCAGACCTTCTATTCTAGATAATAATGTTCATTGTCAAGTCTTTGAGAGTGATGAACAAGTCTTGAGCTTTATGATGCAAGAAGATGAATTTGGAATAGTCAACCAGGAGAAGCTCAAGCAATAATATGATGATCAAATCATCCAATTGAAGTCTAAAAAACTTCTCAATGGTCTAGTCACCTTGGAATCCATTTTCAACATGGATGACCAGCTAAAAAAGAATAAGACCAGTATGCAAGTCAAAGAACATTATGAGGAGCTTGAAATTTTAAAAGGTAAGCTCCTTAAAGTTGGTAAAAAAAATTCACATGCAAATAGGCAAGCTTTCATTGCTCTTTTTCAAGAGTTCCAAGATGTGTTTGCATGGGAATATTTTTATTTAAAGGGTTTTCATCCCAAAATTTCCCAACATACCATAGAGCTTGAGCCAACCTTAAAACCTATTAGGTAGAAATAGAGGCCTTTAAACCCCAAACTTGAGCCTCTTATGGTGAAAGAGTTGACCAAACCAATTGAGGGAGACATCATTTTTCCAATCAAACACACCTCATGGGTCTCTAACCTTGTCCTGGTTAGAAATAAAAAATGGTGAAATTAGGTTATGTCTTGACATTAGAGACCATAATAAATCCTTGTTAAAGGATCGTTATATGCTACTCTCCATGCAGTATATTATGCAAATTGCAGATGGTTCATAAATATTCTCATTACTTGATGGTTATTTAGGTTATAACCAAGTTTTAGTCAAAGAGGAAGATCAGTACAAGACTACCTTCACCACAAAATGGGGAACCATGGATTATAATAGGATGCCATTTGGCTTGTCCAATGCTAGTGCCATGTTTCATAGGGAAATGGGCATGGCATTTAAAGGTTTGACTCACAAACTTGTACTTGTTTACCTTGATGATGTAATGGTATTTTCAAAGAAGGATGATGAACACCTTGCACATTTGAAACAATTATTTGAGAGGTGTAGGGAGTATGGTATATCCCTCAACCCCAAAAATAATATCTTTTATGTCCATGAAGGAAATATTTTAGGACATATTGTGTCAAAATAGGGGATCACCATTGATCCAAAAAGAGTGTCATTTTGGATCTACCTTTTCCTAGCCATAAAAAAGGGCTACAAAGTTTTCTTGGTAGAATCAGTTTTGTTAGGAGGTTTGTTCCTAAAATTACAAATCTTTCAAAACCACTAACTACAATGCTAAAAAAAAATTCCAATTTTAGCTGGACCAAGGAGGCCAAGCACCGTTTTGAAGTCATAAAATGGGCCTTATCAATAACCCCTACTTTGGTAAACCTGAAATTCTCAAAGGATTTCATTTTATATCATGATTTTGGAAGAATTGATATAATTTCTACAATGTTAGTACAGTAGAATTATGATGGCCTAGAACATCCAATCGCCTTTTTTAGTCAATGTTTAGAAGAGTATGAACAAAGATATAATTTTGAAGAGAAACATGTGCTTGCTATGATAAGAAGCTTGAAAAAGTTTAAACCCCTGATTTCTAGCAATAAGGTGTATTTGATGCTTGTGCACCCTATAATGAAGGAATTCTTCCTAAGCAGGGATCTGAATGATAAGAGGGTAGGTTGGATTACAAAATTCATGGAGTATAACATTGATATCAAGGTAACAAAGCTTGTCATGGGTAAGGTTCTGTGTGAACAACTAGCTATAAAGGCTAAAGATGAAGGAAATGTAGAAATAAATGTAGTTCTGGTTGTTGATAATGAGCTTGCAACAGATGCATCTACAACAAATGCAGGTTGGGTGCAAGATATGACTTGCTTTTTGCAAATTGGAGACTATCCAC
>VDFB02357968.1:0-32337 GCA_007258455.2 Sequoia sempervirens
ATGAAGCAATTCAAATGGCAATGAAATTTGAGGATACCCCACCAAAAGACAAGCCCAAGAACTTTAATGCACCCTCAGTGTACTCTCTTAGAGACGAAGAGCATAAGAAGGAATGCTAAGGGAACACTTGCATCAATCGTAAGGGGAAAAGCAAGAACGTGGTCATATGTGTAAATCAATGGATGATCTGAAAAAGAAGGGTTTGTGCTTCAAGTGCAAAGAACCATGGGAACGAGGTCACCAATGTAGAAAGGGGGACCACACCCAGAAGATGGAAGTAAATCCTGAAGAGGAAGGCAAAGAAAACCCAAGCAAGAAAACAAGGTATGATGAAGGAGATCTCAAAAGTATCCAATCGAAAGAAGAAAGTACCATAAACAACTGGAGCTTTGTGGAGGAGCAAATCTAGTAGTTATGATGCCTTGACACCCTCAAGATCTAGAAACATATTACCCAACCCATCTCCCTAGTAAGAATTGTAATATTTCAACTTGAAATCTCTTCATAAGACCCCTAAGGTTTCCTTGTCAAGTAAATGGAAAACTTCCTCATAGAAATATGTCATACTTCTAATCCTCTTCTTAAGTTCTTGCTTTAAGGTTATGAGATATCTACGACATTAAAAGAGTTTTGGTTAAAATGAAATTGCTTGAGGGCAAGCCGAGGGAGGGATCATGTCCCTCGCACCAGCACAACTCAACCAATGATCACACCATATACAAAGCTGGAGGAAGATATCGCTTTTACTCTCATAACCGAATGCATTAAAAGACTAAACAAAAATCGATAATATAAAAGACAATATTAACATATGTTAATTGTCTTTAAGAAATAATCGATTTAATTAAGGAGGAGGATGGGATACCTCCAACAAATAGACATGGCCAGAATAAAAGGACACAAACTTTCACACACATAGATATACAGAAGAAGCCATTCACGGAGGGATCATCATCAAACTAGAAAGAAAAGAGACAGATATCCGCCAAGGAGGTATTGGGCATGCAACGTCATTCTCAGCAGGTGGTATTTCTGCAATTCAAACATATAATCGATCTGATCTATATTATTCTAACTAAATCATTCTTATGCCAGTGATCTGATATATTTGTATGGGTTGATTATTCTTCACAGCGATAATCAGATATAATTGCATGGATAAATTATCCCTTATAGGAACGATTGATTGATTATTTCTTCATAGCATGCACATGTGTAATCGATTACTTATGATTCATAAACATCAGACTACACTCACGCAGTGATTTATTGTCTTCACAGCACCTAATCTGTTATATGGTGCATTGACTGCCTTGCATAGATCTGGTCTTATATAGAATTGTTGTTGTTTCATACGTATTGTCTAACATCCACTATCAATTGTTACTTCATGCATCAATATGATTCTTTAAGCATTTCTATATGTCATTTTAGGCATGGATTTAAATACTGTTCTTTATGCAAACCATAACATATATAGCACCTTATTGCATATTAATGAATAAGGATGAATATGAGTGTTTGAATCTGGTTTGAAAACCCGCTTGGGGGAAAGGGCCTGAGAAAGCAGGGCATGCCTAGAGATCTTAGTCAAGTTCCGCCCAACTTAAGGAAAGGATGGGCCATGGAGGAGTGGAAGTCCCACTCAAGTTCTGTCCAATCCAAAGGAAAGGATGGGCCATGGAGGAGTGGAAGTCCCACTCAAGTTCCGCCCAATCCAAAGGAAAGGATGGGCCATGGAGGAGTAGAGGTCCCGCTCAAGTTCCGCCCAACTTAAGGAAAGGTTGGGCCATGGAGGAGTGGAAGTTCCTAGACCGCTTGTGAGCTCCACCGATTCCACTAGTGGGTGAAGTGTCTTTTGAGGTTGTGACATGGATGGGGAAAACAGGTACAAGTCGCCCACAGGGAGAGTTGTGGTATACAACCTCTTAGGCTTGGCATATGGCTTCGGGCAGACCCACCATGTTACTCCTCCTAGTTCACAATAGGTTGCATTATTGATAGTCTATAAATGTGTTGCCCTAGATTAATGCTAACAAATGTATATATACATGTTTGGGAATGTTGTTCATGGATTGAATGCAAGTTTGCAAGTTCCGGATAACATCATCAAGGAGCTATCCATTTGGTAAGGTGAAAACCCTAACCCTAGTTTGTGGAGATTGTGACCCATAGGCGAATTCTAGGGCAAATTAGGACAAGGGACATTACAAATTCCTCACTAGGAATGCCACCTCATGATGATAGTTAAGGACCACATGAGGCCAAGGAGGATAAGGTCCTATCCATGGGCCTAGGGTTGAGGATCAAGGACACCCTATTATGCAAGGAGGGAGAACTGTGAATAATTCCTCACTAGGTATGGCACCTCATGATGATGGTTAAGGACCATTGGTTAAGGACCACATAAGGCTAGGATTGAGGATCACATACACCCTATTGCAGCTCTCTACTATCCCCACTTGAATCAATTATTGAAGTAAATAAAGAAGGATCTTCAATCATAAGAGGAGGGTTTGGCATGATGGAGGGGAACAGTGTAAAGCCCTCACTTAGGTACACCACCTCATGATGATGGTTAAGGACCATCGGTTAAGGACCACATGAGGCCACAGAGGATAAGGTCCTGTTGTTGGGCCTAGGGTAGAGGATACTTGGGGCACCTCATCATGTCCTCTACTACAATCCTCATTATGGTTGAGCCCACATAATCATTGGGACTTGTTATAATGATATATATAATCTCTCTTAGGCCTAGAATTAAATGTATTTCATGGATTATGTCTGCCATATTTATCTAATGTGGTTGCAGGTTTCCATAACCAGATTTACATCATCTCAATTTTAAGTAGGGAATTATATCTTTAACTATAATCTGCTATTGGTTTCATTTGGAATTGTGATTTCAGGGCAAAGTATAAGGTGATCCCAAAAAGGGGACATTACATAGTCATAAATTGGTTTTCAAGTTGTCTATAAAATCATGTTCTTTAATGCATTATTGCAGTTTCCATTCTGATAATCTATTCCTATGGTTGTCCTTTCTCATGGGATGAACTTCATTTGGTGGTCATTAGCTGCCACCTTGCTCTTCAACCACATATCTTAATCTCATGAACACAAAAGGACCAGGTTATATCTAAAAGGTAGTTTCCTTCTCAGATTAAAATTTTTGGCCAGCACTGTACTATACTCCTACTTCTAATTCAATTTGTAAGAATGTGTCAGGAACAATATAAGGTGAAGAGGATAACACAGGCTAATGAAATTGGCAAAGCCAATTAATGAAATTCCTTACTGTATACTCTGTTGACATGCAGATATAGCCACATGGGTGTGATATTGTAAACATTTGGTGTCTTAAATTAAGTGCATACAAATTAATCACACCCACAAAGCCTCTAACCAAAAAGGTTTCTTCAGTATTATTTTCACGAAATGCATACATGCAAATGGAGAGCAATTAAACTATTACAACTCATTGGGAATGTCCACATACACATCTGAACTCTAACATATCCTAAACACACTGCAATATGCAAAATGATTGCGCTACTAATCTTGGATACTCTGCATAGTCTTGCTATTGTTTTGCACCACCTACTACACTTGAGGGTTTTTGTTCCCAAGGATGCATAAAGATTCACACCTTAATAGTTCTATTGATTATCCAAATGATACTCTAAAATTCAATCTGTTGCTTGAGGGTTTCCATCCCCAAGATGATCTAATTTGCTACACTTGAAGGGTTCCATCTCCAAACACAGCAACTACCGTGATACTATGACAAACCTAAGAATAAAGTTGATTTTTGTTTTCAAAATCCTGAAATATATCTCCTTTCCTCCCCCAACACTGCTTATATTCCATGCTTCCTCAATCACAGGCAAACATTCCTCAATTGATGGCAGTTGACTAACAAGTTCCTCCCTCAATCAACAATAGTTAATTGGAAAGTTCATTTTCATATTTAACTAATCCTAACTGGAAATGTTCATCTAACTTATTCCCATATTTAACTATTCTAATTGGAAGTAACTACAATCCTAACTAATTGACCACATACCCTCATTAATCCAAACACAAACATTCCTAATTGAAAACTAAAAGTAACTATAGCCTTGCCACTCCTAGATCTAAAAAAGGGAAACATGACAAATCCTCCCTCCCCAAATTTGCTTTCCCTCAAGCAAGGAAAGGCTGGGTGATTTAAGATGTCGATCAACCCAAGTGGAATCCATCCACTAGTGATAAAAGACTTGTTACCATGCCTACTACTTGATACCTAATTCTGCCTACTACCTGAAACCTAACTCTTCATATTTTGAGCAATTGTGCATGGCTCAAGCTCTTCCTCATCATTGAAGTACACTTCAATCAAATGTACTTGCCCCTTTCCCAGGCACCTATTGTCGAGACCTAAGGCTCTTTAGAGTTAAGCCATAACTATTTCCTCTACATCTCATTATAGGTCATGTCATTTGACTACTAATTCCTACAGGTGCGTTTGCCTCCTAATGACCCATGGGTTGCAAGAGTGCTACCTCCAATCTCTATGAAAAAGGTTTGTGAGGATCCTCTACTACTCCAATCGTGCTCCTATACTCACACCTCTAGTGGTAGACCCTTGGAAGGATTGTCTAGGTGTACTAGTCTCCAATGTGCAACGCCTCATGTGCAACCCCTTTGAGATGATACCACTTAGAAGATCCTTCCAAGAGTCTACCACTTAATGATGAAATGAAATTGGCTTTGGAACCTGAGGCTATCATCAACATGAATGAGAGAGAAGGTTAAGAAACAAGGTCATTCCAAAGTACTTGGTGAAATGGAAGAATCTCCCACTTGAAAATGCTACATGGGAAGGAGTGAGGTTTTTTATCATCCAAATCTAAAATTGTTTGAAGACAAGTGATATGAGGCAAGGAGGATTGTCATGTCCCCTCTTAACAATCTTTTTTAATATATTATTATTTAATAAAAAGTGTTTTTAACACTAACCTTATAATAAAAAATTAAATTAAATTGAATTAAGAAATAAAAAAAGTTTAATACAAACTTATGAGTTTGGCACCCAAGTCATTGATCCCAAGCACTCCTAACCAGTAGGTGTTAATGAGATTGAGAAACAACTTGGCAAGACATTTTGGAAAAGAATGGTGTTTGCTAGTTTATCTTCTGACCTACAATATGGGATGGAAGCCCTACATTGCAACCCTCTGAGGTAGGTCGAAAACCCTCCTTACCATTTTATCCCACATCCTAGGAAGTTTGCTAGTCTAAATTGTATGATTTATCTATTTTCAGGATAGCGAAACAGATTAGAGACAACATGTGACGTGCTCAATCATAGAACACCACCGACTGGAGAATCTCCCTATGGATTGGTTGCCAGTCAGTCCAAGTTGCAGCACCTACACATTGAATTTTGACTATATATCCACGCCTAGCAAGTTAGCTATCATTCACCACTTAAGGAAACCTATTAGCTCTCACTTTGACTTGCACCTAGGTGTCCATCACCTGAAGGAAATCACCTAATTTGCATTCACTTCCAAGCAGCGTTTCTTGGCAAGCCAAATCCACCTTATCCAAAGGCATCAGTAGCAAGGGATCTAATCACATATCAACATAGCTAATATAGGTGTTGAAACCAGATTTGAGCAAATTTCATTAGTTGGGGATCAAGGATCATGACAATTAAATCAATTAGTCATTTCACATCTAACTACACCATAACAGGAAAAGAAATACTTGATCAATCATCTAGGAAACTCACCAAAATTGTAATAGCATTAATTCCACTAATGATCAGTGAGGTGATTGTATTGAAATCCACCTAATTCCTATGTAATTCCTTGATGCAATAAAATCTCAATTTCCATATTGTCTGACAATTCTAGTCTAAATTAGATCAAAAAACATTTCAAATTATAAATTGCATATTTTATTTGTGTCAATATGCTTATGAAATCAATCCAATTTGAATTTGAGTTAGATCCCACCAATGAACATTAGATGTTCTTTGTCCTCGAGTGGCATTAATACCTCATTTCCCTGTCACTTTCTAACATGCAATTTACAAATGTCTTGAATATTTTGGTTTTTCCTACCTTTTTATTGATTTGTTTTGTTTTTATAATATATAACTTTTTTGTGTTTTTAACAAGCTAGCAAGAACACAACTCTAATAACACTATGGTGTCCCAAACTAAATGCATACAAATTAATCACACCCAAGTAGCCTCTAACTACAAAGATTTTTTTTAATATTATTTCATGATATACATATTTGCAAATGGAGAGCAACTAAACTATTACAACTCACTAGGAATGCCCAAAATATAGATCTAAACTCTAATATATCCTAAACACATCATAGTATGCAAATTGATCACCCTATTGATCCTAGATGCTCTGAACAATCTTGCTATTGTTCTACACCACATACTACAATTGAGGGTTTTCATCACCAAAAATGTATGCAAATTCACACCTAAAGGGTTCTATTGATAATCCAGATGATACTCTAAAATTTGGTCTGCTACTTGAGGGTCTCCATCCCCAAGATGATTTGATTTGTGATGATTGGAGGGTTCCATCTCCAAACACAACCTCTTGTGATAGCCACACAAGCCTAAGAATAAAGTTGATTTTTGTTTTCAAATTTCTTAAGTATATCTTCTCTTCTCGCCCAATCCTGCCTATATTCCATGCTTCCTCAACCATAGGCAATCATTCCTCAATCAATGGCAATTGACTAGAAAGTTCCTCAATCAACAACAATTAATTGACAATTTCATTCCCTTATTTAACTAATCCTAACTAGGAGTGCTCAACTGCCTTATTCCCTCACTTAACTAACCCTAATGGGAAGTAACTACATTCCTAACTAACTAAATACATGCCCCCCTTATTCCAAACACAAACATTCCTAATTGAAAAATGAAAGTAACTACAAACTTGATACTCCTATGATGCCAAACGACTCACTCAACTATAGATCTAAAAAAGGGGGCATGACAAATCGTGAGTCTTTCACACTTTTGTCATGGCACTAATTATATTATGCACTTAATATGGAAATTGTGGGTTATTATGTACAGATGTGGGTATATATGCTAGCCAATAAGTACATGTTATCTACACACAACCCTTGCACCATGTATAAGGATGTCGGCAGTTGGATAGGTTAGTGGGTTCATTATCATAAGTAGGAGGGTCATGTACTACATACACATGCCCACTACACATGTATTAGACAATTAGTTGTTTAGAGCTACCATTTCATAGTACTAGATGCATTGAGAAATTAGTAAGAAAGAGGAGATAGCTTGGTGTATTCATGTTTTTCCTTTGATGTGTTTATGAAGCTCCGTACAATTTGTGTTCATCTTCATGTTCATGCTCTTCTTTTATGCCATTGTCATGTTGATGTACTTGCTTTGTGATGTGATGGTTGCATGTGAATAATATGGACATTGGTAGTATGTTGTAATTCCGGATAGTTTAACATCTTAGATAAGTTAAGGTTTTTCAAACTCTTTGTGCATCTCTGGTGAGATTACTCCCTTGGGGGTTGATATCCACTCTTTTTGGGGTGGATAAACCAATGAATATGTCTTTGAGATGTCCCCTTTTTGTATCTTAATTTTATTTTTATTTTATTTTTGTATTTCCTGAATTTTGACAACCAAAACAAACCGGAACAGCAAATTGAAATTGAAAACAGATAGATGGAAATGCTTGATCAAATCCTCAAATACTGAAATACCATTTCAAATGATGAATCTGAGTCAAATTTTAACAAGTATATTGCTGGTGTGTCTGGTATAAACCCTAGGTTGCAATATAATCTCAGATCTGAATTGTTTCAATGATCAGGGACACCAATACAAACTCAATTCCACCAACCTAGCTTGTGAGTAATAAGAAATGCAAATGACCACAGTAAATATGACAATTTGGAATCTCCTCATATCATGGTATTCATATTTGACATCTTCAACATACTGATAAACAATGTTATATGACAGCAACTGAGGTGACAAACCTCTTATTTCCCATAGAGCATAATCTGGAAACTTACATTTTATTTGATGATGCTACTAAGAATAACAGTTGATATGCTTGGAATCCAAGGCAACACCTTAGACAATTGCTACAGTAGCTGCTAACCTGTGATATAGGTAGAAAATGCAGTGGCCATTCCAATATTTTATGATATCCCTGCAATCTGGACAGAGTAAGTTATGACCACTCCCATATGTGCTCATATCCCTGCAATCTGGGCAAATTATGGTGTAACTAGCATGGTATGGATGCCGGAAACTTACATTTTATTTGATGATGCTACTAAGAATAACAGTTGATATGCTTGGAATCCAAGGCAACACCTTAGACAATTGCAACAGTAGCTGCTAACCTGTGGCTGTGATCTAGGTAGAAAATGAAGTGGCCACTCCAATATTTTATGATATCCCTGCGATCTGGACAGAGTATGTTATGATCACTCCCATATGTGTTCATATCCCTGCAATCTGGGCAGATTATGGTGTAACCAGCATGATATGGATGCTGCAGACAGTGTACAAGCTCTCAATTTCCTCATTCAACAGCTGTGATCACTCTTGACACATTAAGTAATGACTAAGATGATGAATACAACGGCTGGTTTGACTGATAAAATGCCCTAAATGTCTAAATTTTACTTTATCGATGTAGCACTCAGCTAGAGTAACTCAGATCCAACTCCAAATGATGTCCAAACTCCATAAAAAATATGAAACTTGATATATAAACCCTCAAATATGTGTTGGTGATGAAATGATAATTTTTGCTTGCCAAAAACACTGTAGTAATACTATAGTAAAATCTAAAATCCACCACAAATCAGCACAATCATGATTCCCAGGTGGAATCACCTGAAATTGGAAACAAGGGTTTTCGTCCTTGATCCAAGATGATGAATTCCAAGAGGGTTCTCATCCTCTAGAATTCGAACACGCCAAAGGTTTTCGTCCTTGGGTGCCCTAAATAGAACAATTGCTCAAATCTGAAAGTAGTATGCAAAATGATAGCTTGAATGCTCCTCAAATGAAGATAGATGCCTCCTTGATATACCTTTTTGAATTGAACCTTTGGGTCCTAAATTCCCCTCCAAGCATTTAAAAATACTTTTAATTTTTTATTTTATTTATATACTTATTTTTAATTTTAAGTGTGTAAAATACTTCTATTTTAATACTAGTGTTTAAAAACACCTTTTATTTTAATTATAAAAATATTATTAAGTTGCCCTTAAAATTAGAGATAATTGGGTCCAACTTAAACAATATTATTAATCATCTTAATTCAAAAAAAGGGGACATGACAGTCTTCTAAGTGCTAGCCTAAGGTCTACATGCACTATTAGGAAAGGTGTCTCAACCTTGCATCTTAATGTTAAGAAACCAAAAAATACAATTGTTAGGCTATATAACACAAACATACAATTTTCAAGGCTCTAGAAGTCACTTTTGGCCCTAAAAAAATGTTGAAATGAGCCTTAACCAGATTACAATTGTTATGGCAACATGGACATCTTTGAGCTCTAAAAAAAAATCTAAAAAGGGCTTAATCATCTTCTCGGATCAAAAGTTATGGCCTCCAAAAGTTGGGCCTCGCACATCAAAAATGTAAGAGCATCTATGACACATAAGAGAGTTATAAGAGGGAGTTACACATTTTGGTCAACTTATGGCATGTGTTATGACACATCATAAGGCATCCTTGAATGGAGATAATGGAGCTAAAATGGAATGCACAAGTTAGTGGGATTATGATGGGCTTGCGGCAAGTGGAAGGAAAATGCTATCTTTAGCTTGGATCAAAAGTTATGGCCTCCAAAAGTTGGGCCTCCCACATCAAAAACGTAAGAGCATCTATGACACATAAGAGAGTTATAAGAGGGAGTTACACATGTCGGTCAACTTATGACATGTGTTATGACACATCATAAGGCATCCTTGAATGGAGATAATGGGGCTAAAATGGAATGCACAAGCTAGTGGGATTATGATGGGCTTGCGGCAAGTGGAAGGAAAACGCTATCTTTAGCTTGTGGACCCATCTTAAGATTTGGACATTGGATTTTTAACTAAAGATTTGGGTGTCACATTTTGAACAGTTTTAGCTTGTGGTTTCTTGATTACCATTTGATGAATTCATTTATTGCTTCTATTTATTGGGTGCTTGAGATGGAGGTTTCATACTGAGTTTTGTAGGTACTGTTATGTTGTCAAAATTACTCCAAATCTCTTGTTGGTGATACTCTTATAAAGACTGAATCTGCAAGTGTACTGTAACCATTGATTGTTGAATAATCTATTGAGTTTCTTTGAAGTGTGGGGTTTTTTCTCCCAAAATCTCCACATAACTCGTTGTGTTATGATATATTGATTTTGTGTTTATTTCCTTGTAATTATATGATTAATTTAATTTTTGCACATACCTTCGCTCATAGATTAGTGTAGGAAGTGTATTTTGTATCTCTACTTCTTTTAATTTGGTATTAGAGTCCAATCACCTCAAATTCTAGATGTTAAAGACAAGGTTTTTAGTACTAATTTTGGATGGAGAGGGAGCTTGCACAAAAGATGATCTTGTTGCAAGAAAAGTCGCAAGCACATCAAGGATAATGATGGAGTTCACGAGCACTAACTTTGCACTTTGAAAGCTCAAGATGGATGATATGCTCATAGACAAAGATCTATGGGCTGCAATATCTAGATCCAAATCATCTACAATGAAATAAGATTGAGACATAGTGGACAAAAAAACGAAGGGCCTAATTGTACTCTGTTCGGCAAACTTTGTGTTGTTAAATTTACATAAAGAAGCCATCACAATAGATCTTTGGAAGAAATTGGGAGAGATTTATCAAGTTAAATCCCTAGTAAATAGATTTCCCTTGAGAAAGAAGTTGTAAACCTTTATGTGGAGGATGGTGGTTCTCTAGCCGAGCACCTAAATGCATTCAATATGATTATAACTCAATTGCACTCTGTTGGAGTGAAGATAGAGGACAGTCATTGCAAGACACCACTACGTTCTTTTCCATAATTGTGGGATCAATTGGTGGTGGTAATTGGGAATACTACCTCTAAAATCAAGATGGATTGCATCATTACTTTTAGAAGAGATACAAAGATAAACTTCTGAATTAGCCAAGGAAACCCTAGTTGTTCATGGAAGATCAAAAGAGATAGAAAAGAACTTAAATAAGACAGACAAAGTCTAGATCCAAATTTCCTAGAAAGATAAAGGCTAAGTGTGGGAATTGTAGCAAGCCTAGGCATTTTAGAAGAGACTACAAGGAGGAGAAAACAAAAAAGAAAAATGATTTGGATGATGAGTCCAAAAAGTCTCAAGATGATGGTGATGTTTTTGTTGCAGCCCTAGCAACACATGCATTGGAAGGTGTGTGGTTGATAGACTTAAAGCTTCCTTCCATATGACCTCACATCAAGGTTGATTTTCAGATTACGAATAATATGATGGCAAGAAGGTGCACCTAAGAGATGACTCTCACTTAAATATTATTGGTCATGGAAGAGTATTGATCCGATTCCCTAATAGATGTGTGACGGGGATCAATAGAGTTATACACATCTCTGGTTTGACACAAAGCCTACTTTTAGCTAGCAAACTCAATGATGTGGTTGTATAGGTTGTTTTCTCTAGTGGAGGGTGTGATATGGTACAAGGAGCAATGGTGCTTGCTAAGTGTGTTTGTATGGGCACTTTGTTTAAACTAGATGCATGCATTGTCCATTGCAATAGTTCTTATGTTCTTGTAGCAAAGAAATATATAGAATGTACAACTTCACCATTAGAACCAGCAACAGAGTGGATAGTTGTGTCTACTTTTGATAGCCTGTGTTCTAGGTACCTAAGCAAGCTCTTGTTTCTAAGAGCAACTTACTTGTAGAGAAGGGTATAACCGTATAAGGACCTTAAAAAATAAAATCATGTAGAGGGTTTAAATGATTATGCTCTTGCGTTTCACTTATGTAAACATTGCATATATGGTAAAGAAAACATTGTTCAATTTTACTTTAAGTTCTCAAAAATCTTTAGGGTGTTGGATCTTCATTCATTCAAATTTATTTGGTCTTGTAAGTGTTTCTTCTATTTCAAAATATTTGTATTATGTATCTTTCATAAATGACTATTCTAGAAAGACATGAGTGTATTTCCTTAAAAATAAATCTGAAGTCTTCAGTAATTGGAGAGATTTTAATGCTCTTATATAAAATAGGAAGAAGGGTATAAGGACCTTGAAAAATAAAATCATGTAGAGGGTTTAAATGATTATGCTCTTGAGTTTCATTTATGTAAACATTGCATATATGATAAACAAAACATCGTTCAATTTTACTTTAAGTACTAAAAAATCTTTAGGGTGTTGGATCTAATTCATTCAAATATATTTGGTCTTGTAAGTGTTTCTTCTATTTCAAAATATTTTTATTATGTATCTTTCATAAATGACTATTCTAGAAAGACATTAGTGTATTTCCTTAAAAGTAAATCTTAAGTCTTCAATAATTTGAGAGATTTTGAAGCTCTTATATCAAACTAATAGGAAGATTAAAGTTCTGAGAATTGAAAATGACAGTGAGTTTTGTTTAGAAAATTTTGTAAGGAGCATGGGCTAGAGAGACATAAGACAACTCCATATACCCCTCAACAGAATGGAGTTACAAAGAGAATGAACAAAACACCAATGGAGAGGGCTAAGAGTGTGCTTAGTGGAGAAAGCTTGTAGTAGAAGTTCTATGTAAAATTAGTTGCTAGAGATTGTTACCTAGTTAACAAGTCCTCTCCATCAGCTTTTGTGGATAAGACACCTATGGAGACTTGGACAAACAAAAAACAGCTTTTGTGGATAAGACACCTATGGAGGCTTGGACAAACAAAACACCCTTGTTGCAGCATCTTCATGTTTTTGGTTGTGAGGCACATGCTCATGTGCCTAAGGAGAAGTGCTCAAAGTTGGAGAACAAGGAAATTAAGTGTATCTTCATTAGCTATTGTGTTGGTGTGAAAGAGTACAAGCTTTAGGATCCTATAGCCGAGAGAATTTTGTACAACAGAAATGTTGAATTCAAAAAGATTAAGCCTTCTCCTACAGTTTTGCAATTGAAAGAAGATTAGAAGAAACATATGGTTCAGCTACCCCCAAAGACCAAGAAGGTTGAACTAGAAGCTTGTGAAAGACCTAAAAAGGAGGAGAGCTTAGATAGTTCAAAACTTCAAACAATTTTGAAGAGGAGGTGGAACCTCCATCTCAGCTATTGAGGAGGTCCACTCAATAGAGAAAGCAACCAAACATGTATACTCCTAATTGGAGATGTACTTTTGCTTTGATTACTAATACTAATGAACTTAGAACTGATGTGGGTGACTCTGAGTACTAGAGAGTGGCTATGGATGAGGAAATGACTACATTGAAGACGAATGACACATGAGACTTGATACCATTGCTAGAAGGAAGAAAGCCTATTGGATGTAAATGGGCATTCAAGAATAAGATCAGTTTAAATGGTGGTGTTGAAAAATAGAAGACAAGATTGGTTGCAAAAGGATATTCCCAAGTTGAAAAAAAAACTTTGGTGAGATTTTTTCCCTGTTGCAATTCTGACATCTATCAAGTTTTTGTAAGAAATAGCAGCTTTTGATTTAGCAATAGAACAGATGGATGTGAAGACAACATTTCTATATGGTGACTTGGAAGAAAAGATTTACATGACACAGCCAAAGCACTATGTTGTTAAAGGCAAGGAGTCTTTAGTTTGTAGATTGAAAAAAATCTATGTATGGTCTCAAACAGTCTCCTAGAACGTGGTACTAATTTCTTCAATCCAAATTGGGTACTAATTTCTTCAATCCAAATTGGATAACCATGTTTAGTAAAAAATAGACAATGATCAATTGCTTTTTATTTGAGTACATAGATGATATGTTGTTTTTTTAGTAACAATAAGGATGTGATTTGTGATTTGAAGTCTCAACTTTCAACATAGTTTGACATGAAGGACTTGAGGGTTGCAAAGTATATTTTGGGTATGAAGATTAGAAGAGATAGAGTGAGCATTAAACTTTAGTTGGGCTATGGTAAATATATAAATTTCATACTACAGCACTTCAACGTGACAAATTGCAAACCATTGAGTGTTCCTATTTCCATGGGAACTAAGCTTTCAGTGGAGCAATGTCCAATGACACCCACAGAGATTGAGGATATGGCCAATGTTCCTTACATCGAATTTGACGTATGTTATGGTCTATATTGGACTAGACATTGCCCCAAGTAGTGGGTCTCGAGTCACTTTATGTCTAATCCCAAACAAGAGCATTAGGATGGAGTTAAAAGGGTCTATAGGATACCTACGAGGACTTCATTCGTTATCATAGTGATTCTACAGGGGACTAACACTTAGTGGATACTTGTGGATTCAAATCGGGTAGATGTCAATAGCAAAATATCCACTAGTGGATATGTGTTCAGTTTATTTGGTGGTACTATTAGTTGGATGAGAAAGCAATAGGTTGTGGTCACTTTGTCCACTATAGAGGTTGAATACATGCCAACTACTCATGCCTATAAGGAGGCCATCTAGCTTAAGAGACTGTGTTCAGATGTGGGGCTCAATCAAGTAACTATTAGAGTTCTTTGTGATAATAAGAGTGCCATATGTTTGGCAAAGAATCAAATAGATGTCTAGTACCATTTTGTTCGTGACATGGTAGAGAATGAGAAGGTTATGCTACAGAAAGTTGACACTTTGAAGAATGTTGCAAATACATTGACAAAGTCAGTCAACATAAAAAGTTCAAGTGGTGTGGTGAGTTTATAGGCCTCACGGCCCCTAGCAAATAGTTGATGGTGTTGATATTCCCTTTGCTCTTGCAAGGTGGTTGACAAGTGGGAGGAAATTAGGAAATGCGTCTTAACATTGCATCCTAATGCTAAGAACCCAAAAAAATGCAAATTATTGGGCTGCAAGGGTCAATTTTTACTCAATAAAATGTTGAAGCAAGCCTTGACCAAAGCAAGTTGGTTACAGTGACATGGACCTCTTTGAGCTCTTCAATTGAAAAAAAATGGCTCAATTGGTTTATTGGATCAAAATTTATGGCCTCCAGAAGTTGGGCCTTGCACATCAAAAATGTAAGAGCATCTATGACACATAAGAGAGTGGTATAAGAGAGTGGTAAGAGGTAGTTACACTAGTAGATCAGCTTGTGATGCATGTTATGACACGTCATAAAGCATCTTTGAACAGAGATAATGGAGCCAAAATGGAGCGGCCCAAGTTGGTGAGTGGTTTACGATGAGCTTATGACAAGTGGAAGAAATATGCTATTGTTATCCTATGGACTTATCTTGGGATTTGGACATTGAATTTTTAACTAAAGATTTGGGTACCATATTTTGGGCGGTTTTAGCTCATGGTTTCCTAATTATCAATTGATCATTTCATGTATTGCTTCTCCTATTTATTGGGAGCTTAAGATGGAGGTTTTATAGGGAGTTTTGTAGGTATTGTTATGTGGTCAAAATTGCTCATATCTCTTGTTGGTAATACTCTAAAGATCAATTATTATACAATACATTGAATTTCTTTTGAGTGAGGCTTTTCTCCCAAAAGGGTTTTCTCTACATATAAATCACTAAGTATGGTATATTGCTTTTGTGTTTATTTCCTTGTAATTGTATGATTAATTTTATTTTGCACATACGTCCTCTCATAGATTAGTGTATGAAGCATATTATGCACCTCTGCTTCCTTTCATGCACCGGCCCATTTAAACTAACATACTTATGATGCCAAATATCAAAATAAGTCTATAAGTATGATACAAAGATTCCACAGGCTTGTATAAACATAAAATCAAACACCTCTTAAAGTCACATCTCCAGTCATTATCTCGCTTTACATGTCAGCAACCTCCGTCAATGTATGATAGATTATGCTAATGAAATTTACTGATGAAGTTTTTCCCTGTATCCTAGAGAACATGCATCGGAACTTGTGTTACACATTGAAGGAAATGAGCATATGACCAAGTTTTGGAATATCGAAAGAAACATTAAGAAATTTGAAAGACATTACAATCAGGCTTTGTGGACCACTATCGAAGCCATCATAGAAAATGTCCATACTATTAATAGAAGGGCGCCTTTTACAGAGAACTAAGCATTGATTGCAATAATTTAGAGATATGTCATTACAAATATGAATGTTGCAGTCCTACATCAGTTCCCTGCATATTTAAACTATTGATCCGATTAACTGGTAGCCATTTTCGCTGGCTAATAAGACTGGAGGCAGGCAACTTTATTCTCCACCTATCGCTGGTAATTATTAATACAATATTTACACTTACCTATAATTCAAAACAAAGAAAAATAAAGCTCAACAGAGAGCTGTGAACAGATAACGAAGTATACATTGAATCAAATTATGTGAACATTGATGATTTTTGAGAAATAGAGAAGCATAGTCATCCATCCAGCTACAGTTACACATCTCTATAGCTGAAAAACATAATAAATTTTGGAAGGCACAAATGTAGCATATACAAGTCAAGGAAGTAGGCATGCTTAGCTTTCATAGGCCCTGATAACTTCCTGTACGTCCATTTCATCATCCACTGTTATTTGTTGTTTCTCAATGATGTCTTCTGCATCATCTGCTAAATTTCCATCCTCCTCCTTGACATTGCCACAGCCACCTAAACATTTTCCCACGTAAATACTCTCTTCCCTGTCATAATCACCTCTGAGATCAAGCTCAGCACCATCTGTAGCTTCATCATCATCCAAATTAATATAAGCTACTTTAACTCTCTGCCGCCTCCTCTCACCCATTAGCTTTTCAACCTTCTCCTTCCATAGTACAAGTGGACTCTTTTCGATCAGTTCAGAACCTTCATATGCAGTTGTCAAAAACACATGAAATCTCTTCCCCTTCTCTGAGACATAGAAGATTCCAAAATACCGAAGAAGAAGTCTCATTAACTTCTGAGGCAACCTAAACTCCTTATGAAAATGCGTTAGATGATCTGCAATCAACCTCTTCTCTAAAGTAAAACTTAGAATCTCATGCAAAACAGCAACAGCTCGCTTTTCAAACTCTTTCGATCCAGGGATCAAGTCACTAGGATCTGCGTAAGGAGATAAATATGGCAATTCTTGGAAAATCTGGATTGCTGTATCAGGTATCTTACGCCTTGGGTAATGTGAGGGCCACCTGAGTGGAAAGGGTACAGTCAACAAACCTGGAGATAAATTTCCTTTTCTATGAACAGCAAGCTGCTCTGTATTTTCATTTGATTTCCTCTCCAACTCTGTGACGGCCAAGGCAGGATCCCATGATGTAAGCTTCAAGTATAGGACATCGTCATCTTTCTTGACCACTCTGAAAATTTTTGGAAACTTGTAAATCCAATCATTCCTAAAATCATCTGGTAGAGCAAATTCCCGCTTAAAATGGACTAACTTATCAATTGGCAGGGTTTTATCCACAGACATCATCAAGAACCTTCTGATGTAATTAACTGCTGTGCTTTCGTACTCTTTCTTGAGCCTCCTTTCTTCCTCAAGTAATCTCTCAGCTTCTGTAGTAAACCCACACCATGTAACCCCACGTCTGTCTGTGTATAACTCGAATATCTTGGGATATCTTCTTAAAAACAAAGGAATCCTGTCATTACTGGTGATATTAAGTCGGGTTCTATAAAATGCAAGGTTAGCCAATGTAATGACTTGCTCTGGCTCATACTTCAAAATCTCCATAAGCATTAACACCCTTGAAAGCGGTCCTTGTCTTTTCATCACCTTCTCAAAAGCAGCTTCTTTCTTTTTCTTACTCCTATCCCGCACCCTTCGGCTTTTCATAAATCGTTTCTGGCAATGCCAAGTATCATGCATCGATGGATTCCTCATATGTTCAACACTGACGAGAGTTGAAGAACCTAGAACGTATTTGCAATCTGCTGCAGCTGACGCAGCAGAGACATCCACATATTGAATTGCAAACAAAAACTTTTGCATCACCTTCCTTAATGCCATTACAAAATTGAGAGTGCAGCAAGAGCAGTAACATTTGCATATAGTATTGCAAATAAAAATTGTTGTATTGCCTTCCTTGATACCATTACAGAATTGACAGTTCAGGACTTCTCAAATATGTGAAGATCATATTGATCAAAGGGTTTATTTTCAAAGTCTGTCGAATTTTCATATCCAAACAGACTCCCTCAAACTTCAATAGCAGAATAGATGATACGAAATGCCTCTTT
Source organism: Sequoia sempervirens (assembly GCA_007258455.2). NCBI lineage: Eukaryota > Viridiplantae > Streptophyta > Pinopsida > Cupressales > Cupressaceae > Sequoia > Sequoia sempervirens. Next base: position 18,355 of record VDFB02357968.1, read on the forward strand.
TAAGAGGAACGGAGTGGACAGAATGCCACTCAGTTGTCCTTCAGCTAAGGACGCATCCATGCTATCAAATTCACCCAGGACTTGCACCTAATCTCATCAACATCCATCGAGGCTAGAATAATAAATCCAGACAATGTATTTTGACTAGGGTTTCCCTGGATTTTAGGGTTTATACAAATTCAAATTATATTGCATTTTCTAAGGTCCATTCAAGGTATTGGGGTTTAGGGTTTATCCAAATGCAAATTATATTTCCTTTGTACATTAAAGATATTGAATTTGCTCCGGGTGTTCATAAAAAATTGAGCACTGCAGCCTTCCTTAATGTTATTGCTCAAGGTTTATTCTGACACCAAATGTGTTCTTTTCTTTTCGTCGCAGGGGTTAGGGTTTAAAACTAACATAAATTCGTGTTTTCATAAATTGAAAGCAAGGAAGAATTTTGCACAGACGTACCACGAAAAATTGTGCACTGACGCCTAGTTTGATCTGCACACGTAATTTAATCGATCTTCTGCACTTTGCTTAGACCCTCCTAATTTAGGGGAGAGGACCCAGTAGTGGAGCGTGTTCCAATAGTTGTGAATGTTTTTGTTAATATAATGCCCAATAGTTGTTTATATAATGTGGATAGTTGTTTATATAATGCCAATAGTTGTGACTTTACTACTCATAATTAAACAAAATGTATTCTTTTGATCTAAAAAGCAACCAATCACGTGATGCCACATCAGCGCTCAACTACTGGTGATGTGAATGCACAAGTATTGGTAAGGGGTCTAGACGGTGCCCTTTTTGACACCTTGACAAAAAGCATGCTGATGTGGCATCATATTTGATGATGTGGCCCCGAAACTTTTGTTATAAGCAGGGGACTTGCCAAGTAAGCTGCTGTAAAAAAATTGGAGTGATTTGAAATTTCCAAGTAGGATTTTGAGGGACGCGAAGTTAGGTGCACAACTACTGGGTCCTCCCCTAGTAGATTTTGGAAAATAAAAAATAAATTGCAATGAAATTACTTTTTTTTTTCACGGGGCTTTTGAGCTTCGCTGGTATTATGTATACTTCCTTTCTTTATTTTATAATTAGTTTTATTACGTCCTACAATGGCATTTTGTGTGTTCAAAAAAACTCACTTAAATTAAAGAGAGCTCTTGTATTACGTAGAGAGACATCTTACAATAGTATTTTGTGTGTTTAGAAAAAATTCTACCTTAATTTAAGGAGAGCTCTTGAAATCATCACCCTTTATTTATTTTTATGTAAATCTTGATAATGCGTAATAAATAGAAATAAAGGAGAAGAGAGGAATTCGTCATAAGATTAAATCACAAGAAAATTTGTTTCCTATGTAATTGTTTTTTTGGTAACTGTTTATCTCCATTTAGGTTTTTTTTTGCTTTTCTTGTTTTGTTGTGTTTTCTGAAAATGGTCCAAAACGCTCCATTTACTATATTCAATATGTTTTTTTCTATTCATCAATGGGGAAAGCACATATTTGTGTAGTGTTTGAAGTGGAAAATATGATTACGGAATAATGTAAGTTGGTGTTTGAAGTCTACCATTGAAAGGAAAAAGAGGATCAGATGTGTACAATCAGAGATTTGGGAACTTGGCTAATCTTTAATACAGAGTTTGAATGAATTCGTGGAGTGTAGTTCTAACATTCAAAGAATTGTTATTGATATATCAAAAGATTATGTTGGCTTTGGATTTTGTTAAATTTAGACCTAGAGATGGGTTTCAGTTTCCAACTCCAAATGTATCTATCATGCAAATGAAATCTTATTTCTTCTAATAAGCATGGAGATGGGTATGTGATTTTCACTAAAAGAAGTAATTGTTTTTTTGCATGAGTCCTCCTCTACTCAATATATTCTACAACAATACATAGCAGCCTCAAGAGGTGTGAAGTTCCAAAGTTTTGTTAGAAATGCCTATGCTATGGGAAAAGCATGAAGATGTTGGCATGTGAATACGAAACAACTACAAATTTGATGAAGAATAAAAATGCTTCTAAAGGTGCTTAGATTGGTGGATTTGTACTATGGCAAATGATGCCTAATATGTGGTATGTAGAGCTAGCAGTTGGAGGCAACAAAGTGCATGCAGGAAGCAATGGAAAGATAGTTTGGAGACACACACCATGGCTTGGTGCCCATGCGACAAAAGGGCTTATCAGTCCTTTGTGTAGAGCTTTTCAAGTTTAAAGTGTGGCCTTGTTTTTCTTTTGTTATACATATCTATCCTTATTGGATAGTTGGGGAAATGCATGTATTACTGTAGAATATGATACGAAATTTTGCATTAGTAGATTTCGAAGAGATAATGCAATTAATGGGCTAAGGGCTGAAATAGAATATTTCTCTCATATTTTGATAGATTTAGTTGTTTCCACAATGTCAATTTGTTGTTATGAAATTTGTATGGTGGAGGGTTTGATACAATTCATTATTATTTATGATTTTGGTGCTAAATCCACTCTTTTCATTGATTGTGGTTTGAGTGCATCAACTTTTGATAGATTACAAATATTTTATTTTTGCCTATTTAAAAGTTAAATTTGTAAAAGAGTTATCAACTTTGTATGATCCTTATCTTCAGTATTGGTTGTTTGTTGTTCTTCATTTGTCCAAAAGCTAGATTTGTTAGATTTGTTGATTACTTGTAATATCCAAGTGCTAAAATTTGGTATTTTGTTCAGGGCTTGGATCCAAGAACCACTGCAAGCATGTTTGCTAATGTGAGATGTATTGGGGAGAAGCAAATCAATGGAGAAGACTATTTTATTTTGAAGTTTTATGCAGATCCTTCAACCTTGAAGGCTCGAAGTAATGGCCCTACTGAGATCATAAGACATGTTCTCTTTGGCTATTTTAGCCAAAGAATTGGACTTCTTGTCCTTATGGAGGATTCTCATCTAACACGAATTCAATCTACTAGAACTGATGCTATTTATTGGGAAACCACCATAAATTCATTTCTTGAAGATTACAAATCTATGGATGGAATGATGATTGCCCATTCAGGCCAGTCTATTGTTACACTCTTTAGATTTGGAGAAACTGTAATGAGCCACACCAAAACTCGTATGGAGGAAGCTTGGACTATAGAAGTAGAATTCAATGTTCCTGGATTTTCCTTGGATTGCTTTATCCCTCCTGTCGACATTATGTGTGGTTCTATCAGTGAAGCCAACAAGTTGCCTCAAGAAGAAAGAGGCAAATCCATGGCTAGAAGCAACCGCAATAAGGTAGCTACACTAGAGAAACCCCAAGAGAAAGCAAATAATATCATTTGAAGAGTAGAAGTTTGAATGTCCCTTTTCATCTGTAATGAACCCTTCCATTTACACGAGCAATTAATTGAGACATTACTAATGTTTCCCAAAATATAGGTTATCTTTCAAGCCAATGCAACTTGCTTCAGAATGCCTAGGAAATCACATACAGAGTTTAAACCTTCATAGGATGTGTATTAGGGTTGTAAATGTTTATACTTTAAATGTAAAAGCTCTCCTTATATATATCGATCTTCGTATGGCCATGACAAGTTGAATGGTTTTAGGAAGCAATGCACTCTATCTGAGACATGTAACTCTTCTTGCTTACATCGACAAATAATAGCTCCTCAATTAATAGCTCTGCATGCAGCTTTAATTTTTATATGTTTGCTAAGCAAGCTTGGCATTTTTCAAAGTTTTGAAAGCTTTTTCCTCCCCCTTGGGCATAAATGTTCGTCATGTTATCAATATGTGAGGTACCAATAGTCTGGAGGAACTTGATTTGGGTGGATTTTTTTGTGCCCTATTTGTAAGTCTTGATTTGTATGGGATGTATAACAAATTAGTGGCCGGCTATGATTGTACTAATTTTAAAGAGTCACTAAAAAACTCTAAAAATATAAAAAAATTGACCCTCCAAACCATCAACGAATACAAGAGGTTAGCTCCAAGCATCTTGCTGGAAAATACTTTTACCATGTAAACAAATAGATGAATATGGAACAAGAGAGGAAGAGTGAGACAAATAGATAGAGGTAGAGATGAATATAGTACGAGAGAGGAAGAGGGAGAAAAATAGATAGAGATATAGAGAGAGGAAGAGGGAGAAATAAAGATAGAGAGAGATAGGGAGATAGAGGGGGAGAGATAGAGAGGGATAGATGGTGATGAAGAGATAAAGAGGAAGAGAGAGATATAGAGAGATATATATGGCGAGATAGAGTGATATAAAGATGGAGATATAAGGAGATATAAAGAGGGGGGAGAAAAAGAGAGAAAAAATAGAGATAAATAGAGAAAGACAAATAGAGATGGAGATGGAGATAGAAACAAGGGGACATAGATAGAGAGAGAGAGAGAGAGAGAGATAAATGGGAAGAGAAAGACATAGATATAGAGATATATGGGAAGATAAAGGGACAAAGAGGTTGAGATATAAAGATAGATAGGGATAGAGGAAGGGAGAAAGAGAGGGAGAGATGGGGAGAGATAGAGAGAGGGAGGGAGAGAAAGGGAGCGAGATAGGCATAGGAGGGGGAGAGAGAGAAGACAGGGAAGAGGGAGATATATGTAGAGAGGGGGGAGGGAGAGATATAAATATAGGGTGATATAGAGAGAGATAGAGATGGAGGAAAAGAGATAAAAATATAGGGAGATATATGTAGAGAAGGATATGGATAGAAAGAGATAGAGAGATGAGTAAGAGGGAGATCGAGTGAAATAAAGATAAAGATAGAAGAGATGGATGGAGAGATGGAGTGAATAAGATAAAGAATGAAGGAGGAGGGGGAGGGAAAGGATATATATGTATAGGGATAGAGATAGAGAAATAAATGTAGAGATATGGATAGAAAGAGATAGAGAGAGGAGTGAGAGAGAAGAAAGAGATAGAGGTAGACGTAATCAGGTATAGATAGAGAGGGGGAGGGAGAGAAAGGGAGATAGAAATAGAGAGGGAAAGAGTGAGAGAGAAAGGTGATAGAGGTAAGTAATAGAGAGGTATATAGAGTGAATTTTGATGACACTCTTATTGTATATGATAATATAATTCAATGAGATTAAATTATGATGTAAATAATAAAAATATTATTACAAAACACAGTATTAATATTAATGTCATTTTGGATTCCTACAATTGATATCTCTCAATGTTTTCTATATAGACTATGTGATAGGATAGATATGCTAGTTAATTATCAATCTTAGACATTTAATTTTAAAGGATAAAAGTGGAGATTTAGCCCAAAAAAATTGTTTTTTATTTATTTTGGTTTTGTCATTAAGTGTTATTTTCATGTTTAATTCATAGGATTTTAATGTATGATGTAACACTCCAAGTCACACATCTAGGACATTAGTCATAGAACATTTTTTTATAAAGAAAAACACCAATAACAAAGATACAACATCATGTTGTATTATGCCACAATGTGCACACAAGTGTCAAATGAAACACAATGACACAAGGACACTAACAACATGAACAACCTCACCATTGCTATAAGCAAGGTGGCACCAACGAAAGACTTACCAATCATGGGATGAAGTAACCAAGATGAACTTATGAGAGAGAGAGAGAATGACATCCAATGGATGATCAATTACTAACCCTTGATCATGCTCTCTCATGAAGACAATACAAGGGTAGGATGAGAAAATTTTCAACCTCGAATCCCCATCAAACCACACTTGAAGACACTAGCAACACCAAAGGAAACTTACACAAATGGCAGAATGAATAGGAGATATTACATCTCAACTAAATGGCACAACCATCTGTAATAACCCATTCTAATTATTACTTAATTCTATTATTACAAATGACTATAAATATTTAATTTTAAAAATGCATAACTAAGCAACTATTTTCAATCATAGTAACACATGTCTAATTAAAATGAGTCAAATATATATATATTCATTTCCAATGTCAATTACAATATCCAAGTTGGCTTGGATCATAGGGCCACAAAGTCAATACAATATACAATTTTACATCAAGATTACATCATAAACCCTCTGATGGAAGCATCCAAGGTTTCCTCTTGACGCTCACCTCCACTGGTGGACAAGAACATGGCTGAAGCGCTTTACCACCCAACCATGAAGCTTACGCTTCCTCGGTATTCTTTCTACTTGAAGAATGTCCGACCCTGCACAAAAAGTTTAGCAAGAGAACAATTTGCAAGGTGGAATATGGTGTGTGCCCAAACATCAACATGCATCTCTATTTATGATTTAGAAAAATGCAAGATCTACGCTAGGAATGGTAGAGAGTGTTATCACAAGTCCATACATACATAATGGGCTAATTTCTTGGCCAAGCATAAAAATTAAGTTGCAACAACAAACATTAGGTTTTGGATCAAGCAAAAACATATACTCTATGTTCCCCATTTTGACACCCATCTTGGAAGGTAACTTTCAACATCACAATTATTCCTTAGCAACCATCTACCCCCTAGCAGCATCTACTATGTGGTGCTCTAGTCTACTTAGGTGTTGTTGTTCTACTAAATAAAGAGGATAATTTTTACACAAATATCAAAGAAAATGTACTTCAGTCTACTTAATTCCTCTACTTAAACGATTTCAGAAAAATAATTCATGAGGATTTGTTCAATGCTTTATTCATTCAATTCATACACATTTCACATGATACTTTCAACAAAATTCAATGTTTATCAAAATGAATTAAATAAGTAACAAAAGAAGGTATGTCACAAGTATGTGTATGTATGTAGATGAAGGTCTATGTGCATACACATATATGTTCCAACTTAAGTTAATATATTTGTGCATACATTCCAAAACAAAAACTAGTATAACAAATTTCTTTCATTCAAAATATTGATACAGATTGTCATATTGTTGACAATAATACTAGACATGTAAATTTTCCTTTTCAAGGAAATAAGAACAAATTTGTTTGAATAGTTTTCACATAACAATGTTGTTTGTATCATAACAATGTTGTTTATATCAAAACAATGTTGTTTGTATCAAAACAATGTTGTTTGTATCTGTATACACCTAAAATTGGTCATCATCTTTAATTAAATAAATACTATCTATTTGATTAATATTTCGACTACGTATATGTAGACATCGAAAATATACTGATTGACGTCGGGCATTTGATCCTGACTTACTAACATCATTTCTTCTTGAATCATCCCTCGGTTTAACCATTTAATCAAATTCCCCTATCTGATTAAATTCATCAATAGTCCTCTCTTGATTAAATAAATCACTTTATCTAAATCAAGTCATCTCTTTTGTTAATTAAATCAATCCGTCTGATCTAATTATCCCTATTTAATTAAATAATCAATTTATTTGATTAAATTTCTAAGGTCTGTCCATTAAATTAAATAAATTAAAACCTTATTTGATTTAATCTAACACCATCCCTTTTAATTAAATAAATAAAAATCCTTATTTAATTAGCCTCTTATCATATTCCTCTCTTCTTTGATTTAAAATAAATCCATAAATCTAAATCAAATAAGTCACATCATCTAATCTCCTTTTAAATTAATTAACCCTTGCTTAATTTAACCTCATCTCATGTCACATCCTCTAGATAATGCAAGTTGCACATGAAAATAGATTTAATTCATTTATTAAATCTCTATTTTCCTCACAAGGCATCTTTTGGAATATTCTCTCAATTTGAATTCAAAAATTCCAAGTCAACATGTACATCCAACAAGGCAATAACTTCATCTTATATGTCCTTTGCCTTGAGCCAAGTGGCATTTATTGCATTTTCCCTTCCCTCTTGCATGTCATTTCAACAAATTTGAATTTCAAATATTGGCATTTATTGGCACAAACCCCAAATCTTGCACATCCATCATCCATTCATAGCTTGACAAGTGGCATCATATCATTAGATGAATGTTAGTCCCACATTGCTCAAATTTGGGCATTCATCCATCTTGAAATCCTATAAATAAAATGTTCATATCCTCATTTGATCATCCACAATCCAAGTAAAGTTACCATGCTCAAATATCTCTTGAAATTCATCCATTATCATTGAGTCATAGCTAGGTTTTGCAGATTTTTGGCTTGGAGTTCTCATTTTTCATCAAAGTGGATCAACATCATCTTCAACATTCAAAGCTTGCATCTTAGAAATTGGGAAAGGGCCAATTTTCACATCAAATTGGCACCAATTCCCCCATGGGATCATGAGTTTGCACATTTAAATTAGGATTCAATCTAGTTTTGTCATTTATATTGTGTTCTTCGTTATTTTCTTTCCTATTTTGAATTTGTAAATGGATTTCATGGGGAATCATTGTTTTGGCTTGCAATATCTAACTTGAGGTGTTTATTCTCCTTGTTTTGCAGGTACCAAGGTTGGGGTTCGCACAGTATAAATAAATTCTCAATTTATTTATATTGTTCATTTTCTAAATTCTCCAAATCTAAAACATATTCTTCTAAATTTATTAAATAAACAACTTTCCCTAAGCTTGTTTTATTTAATTAATCTCCACTAATCTCAATTAGGAATTAGAGCACATTTCTATAACTTTTTGTGTCACCTCACCAAGGTCACATGAAAATAAATAACTCTAATTTTTAATTAGAATTATCTTCAACTTGTTTTAAAAAGCACATGGCTCATTCCTCACACACTTCCACCAATTTTGGAGCACATGACTTAATCCTCCCACACTTCCACCAATTTTGGAAGCACATGGTCTTCTCTTCTCACACTTGAATCTTCCATCCAAATGTCATGTTGCCCATTGGTCAAGAGATTCTCCCATCCAAATGGCATGTTGTCTTTGGTCAAGGGTGTTAGTGTAATTAATTAATTATTACACTAGCATAAGTTAACTTAGGTCTTGCATTTAATTAATTAAGTCCTAGGTTGCATTTATTAGATAAATCATTAATAATGGGGTAATTCCCCTTTCCATGTTTGTAGGGATAAGATTCCTTCTAGAAGATGAGTTGTCCTTCTAGAACTTATCTCAATATTTTATTATTTCCTAGGTAGGGTTCACATGTTAACACATGTTAGATCATGACACATGGCAACATCATATTGCGTCTTGCATTTCTCTCATGCCTATATATTCAAGGCATTTGTACATTTGTAATCATCTAATATATTATATTCTAGATCAATAGCAATCTCCATTTGCATGCCCTTAGTTGCAACACTTTCTGTGTGGTTGAATTTCTCCTTGGCAAAGGTCCTCTTGAAGGTTGTAGCTTCAAGGACATTGTGCATCCATCATTTCAACATGGTATCAGAGCCATTCCATTGAGAGTTCATCCCAAGATCAAGAAAGTTGGGCTCGTGAGATTCATTGCAGGCTTGAAGGTTCCTATTGCAGGCTACTTGACTCCACCCATGGACCAAGCTAATTTCTGGAGTAGATAAAGTCAGATCCAAGCTCGCCATTGTCTTCATAAGGCCTTGAAACTGTAGGATCGCCTGTTCATTCACCAAATTTGGACACATCAACCCAGGAGCCATCAAAGGTATTTTTGGGTTTGCAAAATCAACCGTACTATCCGTACAATTTGCAGTAAAAAATCACCTCGGTTAGTTGTCCTCTGAGGCAAAATTTTTTTATCCACAGGCCATTTTTCATTTTAGAAAAATCAAGGCTTTTTTTCTATAATTTGGCAAAAAAAAAATATTTGGGTATTTTCTATAGTTTGCAGAATTTTTTTTTTGAGCAACCACTAATTTATTCATAGTCGGCATCAAGGAATTTGTTTTTTTAATTCTCAGCTATATATTTTAATCACCGTCGACATGTGATATATATTTTGCACATATATTTTTAAATATTCAATTGACATTTAAATTTTGAATTGCCAATATTTGGCAATATTTAAAATTTTTTGATTATCGAAGTTTGCAGATTCTCCGTCAGCTATATTTAAATATGCAAGGAAGGTACTGTTGGCCACATTGAATTCAATCTGCAGAGGGTACTTGGCCTTGTTATCCCACTTGGGGGCACGTCACATCTTCGTTTGTTGGCCCCTGTGACCATGCACCATCCCGTCCGGTGTCATCAGCTTCCGCCGATGCCCTGTGCCAATCGACTTATCATTGTTGGCGCCCACAGATTCCAACTCTTGCTGGTGTATGGATGGTCTTTCCCTATCGCCGATGATCCATTCGCCGAGACCAGACTGCCTCGACCTGCAGTTCTATCCGAAACCGAGGGCTTTGCTCAAGGGGTTGTGTCGCCCAAAAAAAAACCCTTCGCCCATGATCTGCTCTAGGAGGGAGCACTTTTTTTTCCAACTCAAGCGCCAAGGCCACATCCAAGATTGAGAGCTAAGCCTAGAGGGGCTTATTTTTTGCCCCATTTTAGCCTGCAGAGTGCCTCATCTAGGCATTTTTTCATAACTTTTACCCATAGTATCAAAATTCAGCAAACTAGATATCATGATATTGCTATCAGGATTCAACTAGATATCGTCGGAAAGAGAATTTGATCTACTTTCCAGTGGTGACATCCATTCTATAGAATTTTTCTCGTAGAAAAATATATAGTCAATTGAAGTCAAAACCCTAATTTAGACATAAAGGCTCATATCTTCTCATCAGAATGTCAAATTTTAGTGTTTCCATTGGCATCAGGAAGGTGATTCAGAGCCTTTTTCATCAGTCCATTCACTTTGATCAGTTTTAGCTCCAGGTACTCTTGCATTAGATTTTTTCAAGTTGGTGCATTTGTTCAATAACTTGGATATCCTAAAGCTTGGGAAAATAATTTTTGATTAAGGTGGCATCACTTCAGTTGCACATCAGTTTTGGAAGTCTTTATTTGTTGTTGAAGGTCAGTGTCTATATTTTGGAGAAATCATATAGTACATTATGGGGCTTGCATATACTCCTTCTTTGACTATGTTGCACAAGGGAAACTATGAACAATGGCAAGATGGGATCAACCACCATCTCAAATCACTTGATCTATTGCCACATTTGTATGGTATAGTTCCTCATCCAAGTGAAGGTATTCATGAATTTGCTTGGAGTTGTAGCAGGTACATTGTCTTGGAGATCATTGCTATGCAAGTTGATTGTGATGTTTTGAGTTCCATTGATCATTGTGATTGTCCTCATATCCTTTGGACTAAGCTTTGGGAGATATATGGAGGTTTAGATACTCCACCCTTCCCCGATGGTCATGATTCAAAATGTCATTCCTCATATTAGGTATCCCATGATGATATTGTTATGCAGGAGGTTGATTGCTTTGAATCTTCCAAAGAGGTTGACAAGGTTTCTTCAGATGCTTCTTCTCCATCAGAGGCAGTTGGTATCCCTTCACATTCAATGATTCCTTATCCAAATTCATTAATTGAGGCTTCCATCATCATCATTCATCAGGACACATTTAGTTTTCTAGACTTGACATCACATGATGGCTTTATTTCAGGTATCACTAACTTGGCTACTTCTATAGGTTTGGAGGACATTCTTGAGGGGATATCACTCCTCTATTCAGATCTAACTTTGGAGAGTTTTATTGAGTCTCCTTATCCTTTTGCCTCAACCTTGATTAAGGATCCTGAGACTATCTTGGAGGCACTTGGTTCCTCTTTAGAGATTTCATCTATGAGACTTCTTCCCTCTCATTTCATCCAGGAGTTGGAGTTTCTTCAACATCTTCCATTGGATTTACTTCTTCCTAGCGGGAGACATGTGGTTTGGACACCTTTGTTACTTCAAACTTCTTTCAATGGTTTTGAGGACACTTCATTCCAGGGTGGAAATCTAGTCTCCATCACATTTGTTGCATTGGAGTCTTTGAATCCAGTTTGGCATCAGTTTCCACTTCATCCTGGTTTGTCACCCTCTTCATTGATTGTGGCATATTCATCTTCAAGCAAGGAGACACACGAGCAGTTTTCAAAGACATCATCACCCATTTTCATCCTCCTTTCCTACAATTCCTATCCAGAATGGGAAGTATCTCTACACTTGCACGTGGTTTTTTTTCTTTCGAAAGGGTGACAAGTTGTTTGTCGACATTGGATCTTGTTTTGTCTTCAAACACTTACCATTTTTGTAGGTGATCACATCTTCTGGGGGGGCTATATAGTCTCTCTCTTTCCTCCCTATGGGGGGGCTATTGATTGCAATATATCCATGTGATGGATTGTTGTACTTGGGGGTTATTTGGGAGTCCTCCATCCTTCCCATCCTTTCTCACTTTTCTATATTTCCATCTCCTTTTTGGAGAGGGGTTTTGTCCCCACTGGGTTTTCCCCTTTTTCTCTGGTTGTGGGAGATTAGTTGCATCTTTCATTTTCATCATGTAAATGGGTACCTAACATGGCCTCGTAGTCGGGACCCATCCTATCATCTTTGCACAATCATTGCATTTTTCTCCCTAAGTTACACTTATGGGGGGTGTTAGTGTAATTAATTAATTATTACACTAGCATAAGTTAACTTAGGTCTTGCATTTATCAGATAAATAATTAATAATGGGGTAATTCCCCTTTCCATGTTTGTAGGGATAAGATTCCTTCTAGAAGATAATTTGTCCTTCTAGAACTTATCTCAATACTTTATCATTTCCTAGGTAGGGTTCACATGTTGTCACATGTTGTTAGATCATGACACATGGCAACATCATATTGCATCTTAAATTTCTCTCATGCCTATATATTCAAGGAATTTGTGCATTTGTAATCATCTAATATCTTATATTCTAGATCAATAGAAATCTCCATTTGCATGCCCTTAGTTGCAACACTTTCTGTGTGGTTGAATTTCTCCTTGGAAAAGGTCCTCTTGAAGGTTGCAGCTTCAGGGACATTGTGCATCCATCATTTCAACAAAGGGGACAACATCCTGATTCTCTTCATCATCACCATCCATTTTTCTTATTCGAATTTGGACCGTCGATTATTGCTACCTCACTATATGCTTGGAAAAGGCTATAAATACAACCCTTGGGTATTGTATTTTGCATCCACATTTGAAGTAAAGTTATCATGCAGGTTTATCATTGGAGCTTGGATCATTTTGGAGTCTTATAGCTAGTATTTACATCATTTTTTGCTTTGCATTTACATCTTAGCTTTAAATCTTGCTTCATAGTTGCATTTTATCATCCATCTTGCATCATAGTTGCATAATTTTTGATTAGTTCATTTTTAGTTTGCATTTGAGCATATGTAGAATCATATATAGATCATTCTAGTTCAATACCATAGTATCCACCTCCACTTGTCCATTCATCATAAACATCAACATCCATTCATCATAGTATCCATTATCCTTTCCATCGTATGGTTGCATGTAGGAGCATAGTTGGCTTGCATGTTGAATACTAATCTCGTTTCTTAAGTGTCATTCTAATAGCCTTTGTGCACATAGAAATATGAGGGCCAAAAGGTTAAAAGAATCATTAAGAATAGAGGACAATGAGACGTTTTTGAAAGATTCGTTAAATTTCAATTTAGAATAGTTTACTTTGCTTTGAATCTTTGAATGTAAATCGTTTTATTAAGGTTTGTGTTGATACTAATTTTGCACATTTCACACACACAAAAAATGGTGCCCACCGTGGGGCCTTGCCCCGTTTATTACTAACATGCTTGAAATTTTATGTTTACAGGTTCGAATGTGAGCCTTTTGGAGCCTCTTGGAGCCTTTTGCACCTGTTCTAGTGCCTATTGTCTCTGTTAATTGTCTCTGTTTTGACACCTTTTTCTTCTAGATTGGCGCTTTTTCTCTGTTTTAGCACTTTTATAGTCAATATTAAAATGGTCGTATCTTGGTCATACAAAGGTCTTTTTCAGAGCTTTTTTTTAAATGGGGTAGAATTTCATAAGCTATGCAATGGTGTAGGTGTTTCTCAAATTTTGTCTCTATTTTGGTGCCTTTTGTCTCTATTTTGACACCTTTTGTCTCTGTTTTGGCACCTTTTGCATCATTTTGGCACCTCCTATCCCTATTTTGGCACCTTTTG
>VDFB02357970.1:0-92677 GCA_007258455.2 Sequoia sempervirens
GATAATATTTGCAACGTTGTGAAGTTCGTCTTGTTAGCTTTCCGATGAATCCTTGTTTGCGCAATTTGAAGCCCATATGAAAAAGTTATGATAAAAAGAAAAATAAAATGCCCCTTCTAAATTAAGTCTAAATTAGAAACTTTTAAATTTAAAATCTAAATCTAATTAAAAATCAAAATCTAATAAAAATCTAATTTAAAAAAAATCTAATCTAAAGAAAATCTAATTAAAAAATCTAATTAAGAAAAAATCTAATTAAAAAAAATCTAATTAAGAAAAAATCTAATTAAAGAAAATCTAATTAGAAAAATCTAATTAAGAAAAAATCTAATTAAAGAAAATCTAATTAAAAAGAAATCTAATCTAAAGAAAATCTAATTAGAAAAATCTAATTAAGAAAAAATCTAATTAAAGAAAATCTAATTAGAAAAATCTAATTAAAAATAAATCTAATCTAAAGAAAATCCAATTAGAAAAATCTAATTAAAAAGAAATCTTAAAAACTAACTATAAAAAATTAAGAACCAACTTAAAAAGATCTTTCTAATAAAATCTTAAAGGAATGAAACTATCGAATATTTGCATAAAAGGTCAAAAAAAGTTTGTGAAAGCTTAAAAAGTGTGCCAAAAGAGATACTTAAGGAAAATAAAAAGCACGATTGGAGTGGAGTGGGCAAACGGAAGGAGAGGCGGGTAAAAATAAATGGAAGATTACGCCAAAGCAGAGACAGGAGGAGACCCGCGTAGTAGAAGGGCAAACAAGAAAATGAGTGACGAGTGAGGGCACAAGCGATGGATAATTGTTTGCAGGTGGCGTGCCAGGACAACGATCAGGGTTTCAAAATGGGCAGAGGGAGTCAGCCAAATAAGACAAGATCGACATTTTGCTAGCTGAAGGATCATCGAATAAGACGAAGGAAATTACCTAAATGGCAATAGCAGATAAAGACACTTGATATTATCGAATCACCTTTGAAAGCAGCACCAGGTAAAAGTATAATTGGTTCAGCATTTAAGGACAAATCATGACAAAGAAGAAGCGACGGACTAAGTATAGTCGTGCTGAGTGAGGGTTGCTGCATAAGCACTAGACCATTCTAATATTGAAAAGCAACGCATTTATCATGATTGAAACGCATTTACATAATACCAGCGATTGAGAAAGCATCCACACTGCTGAATACAAAACCAATATGTGGAGATCAAAATCTCCCGCCAAGTACGCTGCCAATGATGCCAAAGTCTGCAAGAATTTACTCTCAAAACTTGACAAACGAAGGTTAGAAAATGCAAACTTTTAGAAGAAAAATCTGCAAAATGTATGATTAAATCGAAATACGTCGGGTTCACCAAATGTAGATAGGGTAAAAATCAGCAGATTTAGAGTATTGAAAACAATAATCTAATTAATCCTATCATACACAATAGAGTACGAAATAATACGAAAATCACAATATGAAGCATAAATGCAAACCGATCTCTGCATTAACTCGATTTATCTCCATTGCTCTTCTCCACCTGCATGAGAATGCGAGATTTTGAAGGGTTGACAATGGAGGAATGTTGAGTGCTCATTCCTGCAGCATAACGACTTGACGATGACAATGACAAATAGAAAGAATGATAGATAAAGACAGAAGACTAATTTTGATAGAGTCTGGGTGCTAGACGAATCAACCTCCTAAATGGATTGTGAGAGGCCGTATTTATAGAGCCGTGACGTTGACGAAGATAAGATTTGACAAGATTCGACAATGATTTGATTTTTGACAAAAGAGGAAATACAACGAGATGAGATAAGATTTCAAACAAAGATAGAAAGATTTCATTTCCTGTTTTAAGGAAATAAATCTCGAAAAAGACGAGAAGGATAATCGATGAATTATCTAATTAAATAAATTAATTAGATGCACACGAGTTCAGTTTTGGAAAGAAAGTGAGAAGATCTCTTTAGGATTTTATTAATTAAATAAATTTTGGATTTATTTAATTAACATTGAATTTATGATTTCATTAATTAAATAATATAAATTATTTAATTAATATTAGAAGAATGAATAGAAATGATATAATTAATTAAATAATATAAATTATTTAATTAACATTAGCAAAATGGATGGATTATGAATATGAATTTAATTAAATAAATAAAATTTATTTAATTAAATAGATGATGACATGGGTACCTAGGGCAGAGTGTGCTACAAGATGCCTAAATGATGTAATGCCAAGACAGGTGTTGCAAGAGGACAATTTTGGGTGTCTACAATATCTACATACTGGATTTGTATTAGAGTTTTGAAAGGATGAACAAAAACATCAACAACTGTCATGTCATTTTGGACTATTTGTGGAGGACATTTAGACATTTTTTTCATCATCATCTTTCTTCATCCTCATTTCATTAATCATTATCATTTCATCTAGGTCTTGTACATATCATATATTTTAGCATTTATCCTTCATTCTCATATCATTTCGATCCTTTAACATTTCATATCATTCATTTATTCATTAGGTATTTTCATATCACTTTCAATTTCATAATATCTATCATCTTCATATGATTAACATCTTACTTATCATTTTCATATCCATGTCATTTTCATTCTATATGGTTACATCCCATTTACCTTCTTTATCATTTTATCATTCATCATTTATCATTTTCATTTATCATTTCATTACGATTATCATTTATCATTTCATCATCATTTTCATTATTATTTTATCATTATGCTATTCCATCATACATTTTATCATACATTGTTACACTCAACCATTTTTATATCATGCCATTTTTCACATAAAATTTGATCCATCTCACATATCACTTCATATCATTTCCTAATTCATATCATAATACAAATTCAAGATACATTTCATAAACTCAACATCCATTCTCCATCACATCATCATTATTGATTGAATTTGAAAAATCCAAAAACAAAAATTCCATACATACATTACGTTTCCACATCATTTCCAACACATTACAAGCATTTCAAATATCCCATTGCATATTTTCATTAATCACATCATAGGTCATCCACCTGCATGACATCATTAGTACGCATCATAAATCATCATCATAAGCATATCATAAATCATCACCATAAGCATATCATAAATCATCCTGCATATCAAAATCCATACATATCCATATCATCGTAACATCAAAGTAACGCATCATCAAAACTCATCACCACTGCATATCATCACTCATAAAAAATAAATAAAAATGTCCAATGTTCGATGAAACTAAATAGTATAGAGATATACATGAGATATGATAAAAAAAATACACATATCCCCACAAAATCAGATGCATCAATAATCTTGTATCAATGGCTCAAGGCTGGCTGGTGGACCCCCCTGATGGAGCTAGTCTCAAGGATGATTTCCTGCTACTCGTCCCTACATCGAGATCTCGTCGAGGCCCTGTAACCCCTCTGCTCTATGTCGTTGTCTATGATCTACTCCTAGTCTTGTTGTGGGACTGTGGGTAAGGTTCCCTGTAGTCAGGAGGAAAAAAATCCTCGTACCTAACCCAGTAATACTCAGCCTCCTTGGCCATCTCAAATCCCTCTGCAATGGCCTCTTGCAAGGATGCACTCTCAATGATGCCCATGAGTCTCTGTGCTACACCCTCTACCTCTAGTTCCCTTCGTCTAAATGAATCCCTCTCTACAATCAACTGGGCTACTTTTGGGCCTGGGGTAGGAGGAGATTCCTGTGCTTGTTCCTGTACTTGTGTATGTGCCTATGTCTATGCTAACTATGTCTGTAGCTGTGCTACCAAACCCTGAGCCTATGCTAATTAGCTCTGCAACTGTGTCTGTTGCCCTACAATGTTTGAACCTAGGCCTATAGCATATCTATCTGTGCCTTCTGCATTGACGAGGTGACCCTGATCACTATCTGTCATCCTATACCACTCTGCGGCCTCTGTATACCCTGAGAACTGCTTGCAATATCAGTCTTTTGTCTCACTGACCTTTGCTCCTCTCATTTTCCATCTCCACCATCATCCCCATCATCATCATCAGAGCTCTCCTCCTCTCCACTCTCCTCCTCCTCTCTGCTACCCTCCTACTCTCCTCCAATAGTTGCCTGCTCACCACCCGCCACATCCTGCTATCTCCAAACTCCTCGCTACGGTGCCACCAAAATGGGTGTTGGCTCATCTAGACATGTAAACCTCAGAAATGGGTGTGTATGGTAGTAAATTGAATACTCCTCTAACATTCCAGCATCAACAACATCAGGTATGGGATCCCATACCTCAGGCTGTAATGCCATGTACTCAGTATACGTGACCTGGTAAGCAATGCAAGGACCCCATCCAGGCTCATCATTGCATCGTTTGTAGTGTGCAACACCCTGAGGCATACCTTGTGTGAAACTGAACTACCTCTATACTCACAGAGCCAAAAATTTCTCTATAATAAATGGTGTATGACCTATCAAAAACCTAGGTATACCTACAAATGGCATCTCCAAGGGATCTGTGTCCCATACATCACAATCAGTAGAAGGCCTCCATATCACTACATCCATGTCATTCAAGGTTTGTCTCCAATACTCCACCTTTCCTAGCTTGGGCTAGACAAGTGCAAATGAATATGCATACACATATGGCCTACCTATCCACCTAGCCCTCGGACATAGCGGTCTAGTCACAACAATATGCTCCCATGCCTAGATTTGGAGCAGCGTAACACCACATGATAAACTTGATGATCCTCTATATACTACCTGGTGTAGGTCATGATACAAGTGAGCTAGCATGTAGCTCCCCCATGCATATCTCCTCAGCTGACCCATCATCTACTCAATGATCCTCCTCCATCCAACTGATATCCCCTTTGACCGGCGATCCAGACAAAGGAAGCCTCCAATAAAAGCACCCAACACTGCAGGTAAGGCTAGATATCCTTTGAAGTCTACCCATGTCACCTAGTACCCTACTATTTTTGCATCTCCAAATACTTTCCTTAGGGAATATGTCCAACCCACCTCCTTGTGATCATAGAACACAAGGGAACCTACCATCAGGATCCCCAAAATCTTGTATACATCCTCTAGGGTCACCGTTAGCTCACCAGTCAGCAAATGAAAAGTGTTATGCTTTGAATACCATCTCTCTACTAACACAGTCAATAGCCCCTATTGGCCCAAATAGGAGGCATTGAAAAAAATGAACCCAACCCACATCCCACTATCAACTACACATCTGCAGGTGTGAGATCTCGAATCCTATCCCACCCTGCAGGATGACGCTCTCTAATCTGGAGGTTTTTGAAAACCTCCTATTTTTGGTCATCACAAAGGCAATCTATTAGACCCATATCAATCAGATTCATATCTATCTATCGGATCCATATCAATCAAATTCATATCTATCTATTAGATTCATATCAAGTGATCCATATCAATCAATGGCCCATATCAGTGAACCATATCAAATGCTCTATCTAAGTGACTCATATTAGGAAATCAATGCAGCATCTATTTATCTGAACATCAAATCAATCTACTCTATCATCAATTACTATTTGTTTTATTGTTCAAGAAAGAAAATTTATCAACAATCAAATCCTACTTGTCCTTCAGTCATGAATGCAAATAAATTGTCAATCACATTGTCTACTATTTATTTTCTATCATAGAAAGAAAATTTATCAGAAGTCATATCAACTATCTACTCTTTGTTTTCTAAAAGAAAAGTTATCAGCAAATCACAATACAATCAATCATCTACTCTTTGTTTTTCATTCTTTGGAAACAAAGTTATCAACTATCTACTCTTTGTTTTCTATTTTGGGAAGCAAAGTTATCAATTTCTCAACATGATGACTTAACAATTTTACTATCTATTGACCAAAGAAGCAATACTTCATCATCATTTTCATCAAAACAACATTTTGTCAAAATTTTCCTAAAAGTGCTACTCTATGGCCTATAAGCGCTAAAACCCTAAATGCATTGAAATTCCCCACATATGCGCTAAAACCCCAGATGCGCTACTCTGTGCCTTATAAGTGCTAAATCAGTCACTCTATGTGCTATTTCCCTATATGCGCTAAATCTCTAATCGTATGCACTATTTCATCTACTCTATGTGCAACAACCCTAAAAGCACTAATTTGTTTCCCATATGCGCTAATGTAACAAATTTTCTATTGCTAGCTTATATGCACTAGTTTAACTATTGAATGCGCTAGACTGCGGGAATCCTAAAAGTGCAATTTTATGCCCTAAATGCGCTAAAAGAAAACTTGAATGTGTTATTCTATTACCTAAATGTGCTAAAACGACCAGTTCTAACCTAAATCTATGCTAAAAACATTCAAAATTGATTCAAAATGAACAATTTCAACATACAAAGGTTCAAATTGACTCACCGATGGTCCATACGTGGCTAGTCTCTGATATCGGTGAGATCACTCAAATCTATGTCAATGATAAAGGATCTCCATTACACCAAGTCACCATCAAAGCATAAGGTTTCTAAAAGTCAACAAGTGAAAATGACTTTCCTTTTTACCCTTTTACCTTTTAAGGGTCAAACAAAGTGGATTTTTGGTGGCATTTTTTTCAACTAGGGCATCTTTTTCATCAATTATCGGGAGCTAAATCACTGCGCCCCTTTTATCATCTGAGTGTTTTCTCATCAAATCAATGTTTTCTCATCATCAGTGATTTATCTCCCAAGGGGGAATCATTAATAGCAACATCATCAAATATTAGAAACATATCAGAGTCAGATCAGGGGCATATCAGTTAAAAAAAATTCCAATCAGGGGCAAAATCAAACACAACAAAATTTCAAAAGCAGGAATATTTTCTTTGAAGCAATGTGTTTCACAATCACTTCAAAGAGGGGAAAAATGTATATGCATAAAATTGGTGTCATGTCTAGCATTTAATTAAATATTTACATTTAATTAATTTCTAAATTCCTCTACATATGATTAAATTTAATTAATTTAATTATATTGTTCATTCACTTTATTCCTCCACTTTAATTAAATAAATTCATTTTATTTAATTACCACTTTCTTAAGTCCACTTAATTAATTAAATAAATATCATTGTTTATTTAAATTAATTATCACATTTAAGTTTAATTAAATCTTTGATTTAATTGAATTTAATTTCCTTTCTCCCATTCAAATCTTTCTTCTAATTAATTAAATATTTTATTTAATTAATTTCATTTACATGTCATTTCTTAAGAAATTTAATTAAATATCTTTATTTAATTAAATATAGATTCCATATCTTTTCAAATCATAATTAAATATTTTATTTAATTATGAAATCCTCCATTATTCTTCAAATCTTGGGTAAATATTCTATTTTAAGAAAAATCTTCCATATCACCCATAAATAAATAATTGAATTTAATAATTCATTCTTTATATTCTTCAAAATCTTTCCAAAATCTCACAAAAAGATGATTTAAATTACAAATCATCTTTATTATCTCATCTTATCTCTTTTTCGAAAAAGGAAACAAAGCTTGTTTTTTGTTTTCGTCTATTTTTTTCTCTCCAGTCTTATCCATCTTCGACCGTTCGACCTACCAAGAATTTTCATAGCCATTGATCACCTTAGCCAATCAGAATCCTTTGAAAACTCTATAAATATCTTTGTGAATCTAGGCATTGGTTACACCTACAACTTATAACACATACAGCTTAGAGATTATTTGCATTCTAGCATTCTAGCATCTTTAGCATTGTCATTATCATCTTTAGCTTTCATAGTATCATAAGCTTGGATTTTTATAATCATAGCATGCTAATCTTAGCATAGCATTTGCATGCATTCATATTCAATCATGTTCTCTAGGAAGACCGTTTGTTGAGCCTAGCCCAAGATCTGAGAGCCAACTGGAATCATTAAAAACACTGGAGATAGAGGACGATAGGATGACATCAAAGAAAAAAGAAAGAGTTTGAATTTATTTTCATTTAAATTTTGTTTTAATATAATGTTCTATCAGTGTGTTTGATTTATTTGTTTTTACATATTTATCACGCTTCAAAATTGATCACACAATGAGCAGCCCATTTCATCATCAAATGTTAACACTGCAGCTCAACCCAATATGCAGATTTTGCAAAGAGGCCAAGAGTTACCCGGCAAGGAGTAGTCAAAGATGCATTTGCAGCCTTTGTTGAAGCAAAATGACACTGCTGTTACAAAAAAATAGCAGAAGGTAAATCCCACTTCTTTCAATATCGTTGAACACCTCAGAAAAGCTACTGACAACATGTCTATATTAGATGATTTGCACATCCTAGGCCAGAAAAGGTTGCTGCAAGATGTTTTAGTTGAGTTATCTATTTTTGATGATACTGATCAAGGAGTTACTAAAGTTGTGCTTGCAAATGATTTGGAGGTTAAGAACAACCAAAAGAATAAATAGGTAAAGCCTCCCCCATTTTACTTAAGTCTGATTATTGGTGATAAGATTGTTCATAACTGTATGGTTGATTCTAGTGCCATTAGTTCAGTCATGCCTAAGAGTTTAGCCGATAAGTTAGGTATTGTTTATGAGCCTAATCCCCAGAAAGGTGTGGTTCAATTAGATGGGTCTGTTGTTAAAACTACTAGTATAATTAGGAATTTGGAACTTACCTTGCATGCATCCCCGAGCTTTGTTATTCGTCAAGATATACATATTATCGATTTGCCACCGCACTTCGCCATTTGTCTCTCTCGAGATTTTACAACCAAGCTGGGTGGGTTTTTGTCCTCTGATTGGTCTCATCTATTTTTTAGAACAAGGTATGGTACAAAAGTGACTATAAAGTATGAGCCTCTAGCCAAAGACCATATTGAGCCATATTCCTTGAATCCTATAAACACTAACCTCTACGCCATTCCTGTACTGGAGGAACAAACCATGACCTCAAACTATAGCACCCCTATAGAAAATATGAATCTAGATGAATGGGAAATCGAATATCACAAGCTTGATCCTTTCCAGCACATAGATAAGGTAGGATTAGGAGTCTATATGATTCGTGAACCTGATTTTGATATGCCTAACCTTTGCAAAGAGGAGGAATAGTCTACAAAAATAGAAAATGAGCTTTGGAAGCTTTATTTCGATGGTTTGAGAAGCAGTATAGGTGGAGCTATGTTGATTTCACCAGAGGGTGATAAATATTTTTCAGCTTGTAGATTTTCTTTCAGCTATTCAAATAACACAACTGAATACGAAGCGTTGGTGCATGGCCTCGAATGGGCTCGAAAGAGAGGTATCAAATTCTTGCAAGTCTATGGTGATTTAGAGCTAATAGTAAATCAGGTCAGAAATCTAAATGTTGAAAGAAATGATTTGCTTAGGAAATATAAGCATCATGTATGGGATTTAATGGAAGATTTTGATGCTTTTAACATTGTTTCAATTCCTAGAAATGAAAATAAACATGCTAATAAGCTCACTGCCATAGGAGCCCAATTTTATATTCCAAACCAAATTCACAAAGTAGAGGCACATCAATATGTAAAAATAGTGTTCAGACCTTTCATGCCTGACAATAATGTGAGTTGGCAGCTTTTTGACAGCGATGAGCAAATTGTAATTTTTTTAATTGTTGAAGCTAAGTTTGCAAATGGAAACCAACAAAAGTGGCAACAATAGTATGATAACCAGATTGTGCAGTTGAAGACCAACAAGCTACCAAAAGGTTTGGTGACCTTGGAATCTATGTTCAACTTAGATGACCAAGTACGGAAAGACAAGTGCAACCTGACTCTTAAAGAAGAACACTATGAAGCAATTGAAATCTTCAAAGGTAAGCTTCTCAAGCTGGGAAAGGTATGTAATAAAAATGAACAACAAGCATTTATTCTGTTATGCCAGAAATTTAGTGATTTTTTTGCTTGGGAGTACAAGGATTTGAAAGGTTTTGACCCTGAACTAGCCCAACATACTATTGAGCTAGAACCTAATGCAAAACTAGTAAGGCAGAAACAAAGACCTCTTAACCCCAAATTAGAACACCTTATGAAGGGTGAACTAAATAAATTAGTTGAGAGTGGTATTATTTTTCCTATCAAGCATACTTCTTGGATGTCAAACTTAGTTCTAGTTAGGAAGAAAAGTGGGGAAATCAGATTGTGTGTCGATTTCCGAGATTTAAATAAAGCATCACTAAAAGATCACTACCCACTCCCTTCCATGGAGAAAATTCTACAGGTAGTTTCTAGTTCTAACAGATTTTCTTTGCTAGATGGTTACTCAAGTTACAACCAAATTTTGGTAAAGCAAGAGGATCAATTCAAAACAACATTTATGACTAGGTGGGGAAAAATGGCCTACAAAAAAATGCCTTTCAGCTTATCCAACGCTGGAGAAAATTTTCAATGAGCGATGGACATGGCTTTTCACGGCCTCATGAATAGGTTTGTTCTAGTAAATTTAGATGACATTACTATTTTTTTCAGAAATGCTAATGAGCATCTTGATCATTTAGAACAAATTTTTGAGAGATGCAAAGAGTTCGGGGTGTCTCTCAACCCGAAGAAGTGTATATTTTCTATACACGAGGGTAAAATCCTCAGACATACTGTTTCAAAAAAGGGTATTTCTATTGACTTTGAAAGAGTCTCTGCAATTCTTGAATTACCTTTACCAGCTCATAAGAAAGGCTTGCAAAAATTTCTTGGAAGAATAAATTTTGTGAGGAGGTTCATACCAAATATTGCAGCTTTGTTGCAATCTCTCACTTCTATGCTTCAGAAGAATATGCCCTTCAGCTGGACTAAGGAGGGAAAGAGAAGTTTTGAGTAGATTAAGGAAGCCCTTGCAGCTGCCCCTACCCTCATTAATCCAAATTATGATGGAGATTTCATTCTTTATGCATTTGGAGGAGCTAATACTATTTCTAATATGCTTTGCCAGCAGAACGATGAAGGTTTGGAGCAACCTGTGGCATTTTTCAGCTAGGTACTACATGATTATGAGGTGAAGTATTATTTTGTCGAGAAGTATGTTTTTTCTGTTGTAAGAAGCCTAAAAAAGTTTAGGCATATGCTGTCAAATGGAAAAATTCACTTACTAGTTGCCCACTCAATAGTCAAGGATTTCTTACTTAACAAAGATATTAATGATAAGCATGCTCATTGGATAACCAAAGTGATGGAATTTGACATTGATATTATGGTAACTAAGCTCGTTAGAGGCAAGGGTTTGTGTGAACAGATTGCAGGAAATGGGGACAACAACTTAGAAGAAGCTGAAAATGTTGACAAAGTGCTAAACAATTATGATATAGTTGTTCCAATTTCTTCTGCTACTTGGTTGCAACAAATGATGCACTATTTACAAACTAGTGAGTTCCCCAAAGGCTTAGACAGAGCAAAGAGAAGGTATTACAAATTAAAGACTATTCCTTTTGCAATTATTGATGGCATTCTTTATCGAAGAGACTTTCAAGGTGTATTCAACCTGATCAAGTTGATAAGATTTTAGCAGAATTTCATGATGGGTCTTCAGAAGGCCACATTGTTGTGAGAACAATAGCCCTAAAAATTATGCAGGCTAGTTATTACCGGCCAGACCTGTTTAAAGATGATATTGCTTGGGTCCAAAGATGTGAAAAATGTGCTTTATTTTCTGGAAAATAGAGGCTTGCAGCTCTGCCTCTACATCTAATTCAAGTGGAACAACCCTTTGCTAAATGGGGCTTAGACTTTATTGGGCCTATCAATCTACCTTCAAGTGTGGGTCATAAGTGGATACTTACTGCCACAGATTATTTTACTAAGTGGACCGAGGTGGTTTCTTTGAAAGAAGCAAACGAGACTTTTGTGCTTAACTTTTATCAAGATCTAGTGTCAAGATTTGGAACTCCAGATTCAATAATCTCTGACAATGGTTTGGATTTTATCGATTTAAGGATTTCTGATTGGTCAGTTAGAAATAACATCTATTTGAACACATCTTCTAATTATTATCCACGGGGCAATGGTCAGGCGGAATCTATGAATAAAAATCTGATTCAGATAATCAAGAAGACTGTTGAGGACAATCAACGGATATGGCATGAAAAGCTGAAGTTAGCTCTTTGGGCTGATAGGGTGACTCCTAAAAGGGCCACTGGTTGTTCTCCTTATGTACTAACTTATGGAAAATAAGCTAAGTTACCGATTTCTATTGGGTTGCCTACTTTGAGTTTCTTTAAAGAGCTGGAATTAATGAATGAGCACCCTCTTGAAGTGAAATTTGCATAACTAGTAGAGCTTGAGGAAACTAGAAGGGAAGCATTAAGACAACTTGAGATACATCAGGCTCAGATAAAGAGCTCATTTGATAAAAGGGAAAGACCAATATATTTCATTATTGGTGATCTAGCATTCAAGTGGAATGAATATAAGAGTAGACCTGGACGACATTCCAAATTTGATGCAATTTGGGATGGGCCTTATGTGATCATGAAGTGCAAGGAGCACAATGCTTTCCAACTTTCTAAGTTGACTGGAGAGGTGTTTTCTATCCTAGTTAATGGGATCCACCTCAAACATTGCCTCTAAGATAAGTTTTATCCTGTAAATAATTAGAGTAGTATTGCAAATAAGTGCATTATGCACATTTCTTTTCAGTAGTTCTCTCTTCCCTAAGTGCTACAACGCATGTTCTATTGGCCAATAGGGCCTTTTAGTTTGCTTTCTGCTTTGTTTCATTTTGTTTTGCTATTGTTTGGAGTGTTACTGTTCAATTTTTCTGAGTTTCATTAAGGGGAAGATTTGACTCTGTACCCAATGGAGTTTTCAAAGGCAACTAATCTATTCTTAGCTGGCAAGCATTTAGCGAAAATTGCCAAAATGTTACCAAATTTTTGCTAACAACTCAATTGGTAGAGCTGATTAAATATTGTTATATTTGAAAGTGAAAATTACAGTTATTTATGTTTATGCTCAAGTGTTGTTTGCACTTTATTCATCATTCATCAAGTGATAGTTATGAAAGTGTTTCGAGAAATTGGGTTTTAGAAGGATTACACATGTTTTTGCAAAATCAAATGGAGTATAGATTTGAATATATAAATGATAAAGCAACAGAGTGCTCTCATTTCATGAAATGATTCACATTACATATGTTCATTTGATTGCAAGAATACAAAATGATAGTACATTTTTTCATTTTGATGCATTTCTTTTTAGAATGAAAAGCAGAAAGAAAGGAAATTTAAGAATCCACACAAGTCATGGATGTAACTATCACAATGCATCATGAGGAGCATGCTACACTATTGAGGATGCAGGAAAAGAAATCACATAAGCATGAACATAATCATCATTTCCTATGCTTTTGGCCAATGCAGAAGTGGTGCACCATCCTCCGTCCTCGAGCTCCGATCGACCTATAAGAGAAGAGAGGGGTTGTTAGAGCTCCGACTATGAACATTCCTATATGAATGACCAACAATAATGTAAATTCTACTAACATTACATTGGAACAATTGCAAAAACAGGAGATGGATAGAAGCAAACAAAGAAAAGACATTATCATCACATATTGTTTTTTATGCTAACATCATTTGTTTCCTTGTGCAAGTATAGGAAGGGTCATGTAGCTGATCATCTTTTGAAGACAAAGCATGTGGGAAAAAAAAGACTCCCACAAGGGTAGAGCTCGACATGCTGCCCCTTATACATTATAGATGGAGGTGAGGGAAGGAGTGCAATCATCATGTTCATCAAGAAAGGAAATATACAACTGGAAGAGTAAAACAAAGTTCATCCATCAAGTTATTAAGCTGACTGTCCACTCATAACAATCAAGTATGCAACTAGATATTGCATTAGGCACATTCATCACTTTCATCCGTTCATTAAATAATCTCATTTATCAAATAAAAATTATCATTCAACCTTCATCTTGCATCATCCATTTAATTAAATAAATCAGGACTTCATTTAAATCAAATCTTAAATTATATTTCATCATTTTCTGATTTAAATAAATCAATTATCAAAGTCTTGAAAGTCAAATCACCTAATCAGCATTAATCAGCATAATCATCATCTAATCCTAATCTAATGCTAATCCCATCCCACTTGCATTATCTAGATCTAGCCACTTGCACAATAAATCAATTTTATTGATTTATTAAAGCCTCATTTTCCCTCAACATGACAAGTCAAACAGGGCATTTATTGTTGTTTCTTTCTTGTCCCCCTCTCAAAATTTATTGCAAATTTGAATTCAAAATTTCCCCCTCTTGGGCACTCTTCCCAAATCTTGCACATGCATTGACCAATCACCACTTGACAAGTGGCCTTATCTCATTGGTAGAATCTTAATCCCACATTGGTCCATCTTCAACACTTGGCATTTTGAAAATCTTTAAATAGGTGCTTCATCCTCAAGCAAATCCTTCACAATTTCATGCAAGGTTACTCTCTTCATTTGAGATTTGATCTTGTCCATTTCACTCCATCATCTCCATTAGCATTTTATCATTTTGAGCTTTGATCAAGGATTGGGAAAGGGTCACTAGCACATGTGACACCAATCCAACATGGAATAAGTGTTTGTCATGCTTTTAAAATGTCTTCTTAATGCTGTTTTTGGTTATTTGTGGCATTTCTTTAGCATAGATATTCTATTTCATGGAGGTATTTGCAGATTTGTGTGTTTAGACTAACATTTCTAATGAGTATTTGAAGTGGTCTTACATGCAGATTTTGGGTACTTCATCTTGGCGCTAGAAGGAGGGCTGTTTATCTTGGTGCAGATTCTCATAGATTTCATGGAGTAGATACTTTTCTTTGTGTCTCTAGCTTGCTCCATGTTATTGGTGCATGCATTATTGATATCATACTCACTCTGATATATTTCATATTTTCTGGGTCAAATTGTTACATTCTCTACATTATGACTTTTCGTATTCTCTGGGTTATTCTCTTTATCAGAAATCTGCGTACATCTACCTTATATCTGCATTACATTTGATCATTCTAGTAGATATAAATGTTGCATTATGATACATTTTGAAACATTATCTGTTATATCGCTACTACGTTATGTTTGGATCTATATGCAGGCAGTAATAACAATCCATTTTTTTGCGCTAGTAATAGACAAATTTTTTGACTCTTTGGTAAATGTGAAAGCACTATTTATGCTATATGTTCAAGTTATATCTGTTATGTTGCATATCACTGGCACTAACTTGCAATATTAGAAAGTTTTTCAGAGTGCTTCATTAATTCAAAGATTTTGAGAGCTTTCTTGTCTATGGGAAGACATCTCTTGAGGCATTCTTTAAAACCATTCATGTGCTGCTTCATTTCACCAGCTAGTCTTTGTGCCCCCATTGCGTACATAGATGTCTATAGAACACCGTAGCGCATGAACACAATAGGAAGTATCCACCTGCGCTAGAGAAGTTTACACACCAAATGATGGGATGATTACCAAATTACATCTGCTTGAAACTTTTCAGAAGACTGTCAATATCATGCAGTTATTGCATTCCATGGAATAGCATTTGATTGTAGCATTCTATCAAACAAATACATTGCGCCAGATTGAAGTACAATCTCTGTCAAATGTTATTATTTTCAGATTTACTGTGTTCATTACATAACGTGTTATGTTTGGTGTAGATCATCTTGCTAGAACAACATCTAAGGTAGCAGTTGAGGGCGCATGGAGCCAAGTCTAGTGTGGTGGGCGACATCCTTGTCACTTCCCATTCAAATCCTCTACTCAAAGCTTTCGTACACTTGTATAGAAGCTAGAAAAAGTTGAATCATAAGCTCTATGCAATCTATGTTGAAGAAATAATGATTTCTGTCTGTCTATAGCAGCAATGGAAACTTGATAATCTGAGGAGTCTAGTAGTGGACCACCGATGGCGTAAATTTCTGTAACGATTGACCAAGTTGAGATAAAATGTCACTTCATTATCAAAATCTGGGAGGAGCGACTTCTGCCCATTGAAATTGATTGTGGAACTTGCTTTACACCATCCATTAGTTCTTTCCATATTTAATGATCACCGTTTTGTTTTTCTATCACTTTCCTTTAACGTGTGGAGGAGGTTGCCATGTTTGACAGGTAGATTGTCAGTGTATTAGGCGGTTTCCCAGCAGCTTTGTTCACAAATAGCACTAGACATGAATAATTGACTAGCCATTAAATTGGGCGTTGCCTCCAAAACATTTTAGTAGATCTGCGCATTTATTCAAACTTGTGCCATTTAAGTTTGTTGCGTAGAGAATGCTGCGAACCACTATTCTGAGAAATGTCTTATCACATTATCCTTCGTTTGGATTGTAGCATCATAATAACAAATAGAATTCAGGGAGATGATTGTCTTGCTGTGCGGATTATATGCGTTGTATCTGAAGGCTTAGGCTGTTGTCTATAAAACATAAATTTGTTTGTCAAAAACAAAACAATTGTCAACTTCCCTAGGTGACTTATTGATGATTCGCTGGAGAGCATATAACTTAGAACACAAACTTTGAGTTACTAACATAGGCTGCTTGTATTCTTCCCTTTGGAACCGCGTGGTTAAGCCACTAAGGCTGTAGAATGAAATATGTTGCAATGTACATTTATGCTTTTTGTGATAGGATGGGAGTAGTTAATGCATGATTAAAATTTTCAACTGCTAACTTTTCTTGACAGATTTGGTTTCAATCCTGCCTTGATTTTTTTTATTTTTATTTTATTTTTTTGCAAATTATCAGCTTTACTTAAAGTTCTATGAATTTCAAGAGGCTGAGTGAAAGGGATTTTGGATCTTACTTAACATGTTGTAAATCTTTATCTATGTGATACTAATCAATGCTTAATCTTTTTTTATTTTTATTTTTGAAACCATTAGTATTGTTTGGAATTAATAATTAAAATAAAATGATTAAATGTTCACATAATTACCTTCTTTTTCTTATCATCTTATAGGTACAACATGAAAACGAAGGGGGCACAAGGTATAAAGAAGGTACAAAGGTACAATCCAACTATGGAATAGGTACAAAAGCAAATGAAAGCAAACAAAAGTGAACAAGGTACAAGCGAAAGGAAAAAGGTACCAAAAAGCGAACAAAGGCAAAGTAGAAGAAAAAGCGAAAAGTCAACAAGGAGGAGGCTAGCAAACGAAGACGAAAGGGGGATTTTTTTTTTTTATTGAAAACACAATGTGTTTTTTAACACTTTAGTGTTTGATCAACACTACTTCACGAAATTGTTTTCCTTTTCGTTTTAGAACACTAGTTTTCATTTGGGGCTAAAACGAACAAATTGTTTTTCATTGCAAAGGACTTAAAACGAATCTTAGGACAAACTTACTAGATTTCGTTTTGGGTTAAAAATTGAACAAGCAATCTTCATATTTCATTTGGTGCTTAAAACGAATTCACAATTTCTTTGAAGGGTATAAAACGAACAAGTGTTTGATTTGTGTGATTGTCTTTTGAGTACGTATCCTCTCCCCTTGCGCTTCGTGCGATCTAGGGTGCAAGAGAAACACTCAAAATACATTTTATTGCTTTGAAACACTTCAATTTGGGCTTAAAAAATTGAACATCTTGTGCGAGTGTGAGTAGGAACATTTTCGCGTACATTCTCTTTCTTTGTGCCATCAAAGATCGATCGAGTTATGGATTGTGTCTTTGCTCGCTTTTGTTTATCTTAGAGGGCCTGCCTTGGGGAAAAAGTACTCACCCAAGCGACGACTCAACCGGTAACACTCTAAAGCCAAGAGTATTTCCAGCCGGGATATAAATGAGGGTTTTGGTTAAATGCCATAATCACGCGGTTGGCTCCGACAAGATGGATCCGAAAGGGGACTCTAGTATGGGTCAATCTCCACGAATGGAAAGTCCTTACTAGAACCCATGTGCTAGAATTTTCCAAAATCCTTAATCTATTTGTTGGTGCAAGAACGGTCATTCTGAAGCCACCCCACACTTCTTACGGTCTTCTAGTAGAGATGGAAAGCACCATGGGAGTTTCATGGGTGTTGATGCTTGGCTGCCCCGATTGACATTAATGAGCCATGGAGGGGAGCCAGTGGGGTCAAGCATCTAACCATCCGCTAGAGATAAGCGTAGCTAGACTTGTCCAAGTGGGAACCCAACAAATATTGTCTTACACATCCATAGGGCTTGTAATTATTCTTTGCTTGAAAACACAAAGGTGTGTATTCGAAAACATTTTGCAAACAAACATTCAACATGATTCTCAAAATTTCAAACCCTCTTGAAGACAAATATCATTGACTCAATCCATATGTTATCTTGCTCAAGGAGTTCACGTCAGAGGTTCCTAAGCATTGGATTATACCTCAATTTGTCTTCTTGAGTAAACAATAGGAAAACCCTTGCCTTAAGTTCATTGAATTTCCACATAAAATATCTTGTGGGGTTTAAAGAATTTAAGACATTGGACATCTTAGTTTGAAACTTTAATCAAAGAGAGTTTTTCTTTGTAAAATAAAGCCATTAAGCAAAGATAACAAATTGGACCCCACACATGTGCTTGATATTTCTTGGTTATATTGGTCTTTTGATTGCTCTTAGAGAAAAGTGTGTTCTTCAATACCTTGGACTAGTAAACAAAGTCTCTCTAAGTCTCTTAGGATCAAAATCAAACACTTCATCCACCTCAAACATTTATCAACATCATCCCACAAACAACTTTAGAGTTTTGAAAACGTCATTACCTAGACTTGGGTACATTTCCAAACCAAATCAAAATCATTTGTTTAGTTAGGTGTGTTTGGATGAATCCTTCCACGCACACTTAGTTAAATTATCACCTCTTTGAACAAATTCATCCTAAGATAACATCCAATATCGTAGGGTTTACAAGTTCATCATCCACATCAAACAATCAAAAATCAAAATCCTAAGTCTAGCATTGATCCAAAGTCCCTAAACGTTCAACACTCATATCATTTACACATTTCATCCTCCATCTCGTCATTGGTCCTAAGAACCTTAGAGGTCACTTTTGCTACAAGATCAAAACACAAGAGGAACATGGAATATACACTTGATCCATATCCATTGAATCTTCAAAGCCTTACAAATCTGAGTGATAATCAAAACTCACACTTATACAATCCATACATGGGACCATTACCTTTGACAAATGTCAATAGAACAACAAGTGTGAGTATGCCCAATCTAAATTTTGGAACACATCTCCCCATGATAGATTTAAATCAAAGTCCAAACTTACAAGTCTATCCTCCAAACAATCAATACATGAGTCTTCAAACGAGCAACATCATTCCACCAAATCCCTACAGACCAAATGTGGATGTACCAAGTGCAACTTTTCAAAACATGAATCCTAACTCAGAAAACTTTGGAAAAATGATTCCCAATACCAACAATGTTCATCCTATCATGCCAAATCTAAACATCATCCCAAATTAGAACATTATCCAAAGTCAATTTTCCCATAATCCCATTCAAAAACCGCAAGCATGCATGCCAAAACTACTTGAACACAAACCAAATCAACTATCTCAAGTGAGTCAAGATCAAAATCAAGAACAAATTTGGCGAGATCAAATTGCGGAAATAGTTGAGCCATTGTGCCAAGGGAAATCTCCACCACCATTACCTACATCATTCCTTGGTTTAGGGCTTCCCCCTTTACCTAGCACCAATCAAACCATCCAAATCAATCCACCTAACATCAATCAAACCATCACGACAAATCCTTTGAATATACCATCAACATCGCACCAACAGATGGTATCCGATCAAGCAACAATGATGATCCCAACCAATCAAAATATGGTCTCCCAAGGACCTATCACCTCAGTTATTCCAACCATCACTATCCCTTCAATCATTCCAACCACCACTATCACGCTCATCACATCTCAAACCCCCACAATCAATCCAAGCGTATCTCAAACACTTGTCACTACATCCAACATGATTCTGAATCCACCACCACCCCCACCACCACCAACTCCCACCACATCAATCCAATATGACGCGACATTACAAGCTTCTTTTCAAAAGGGATTCCAACAATATCTAGCCATGCAACAAGCAACACAAGCTCAACAAGTGCAACAATCCTTTCAAGTTGCCCAAGCCTCTCAAGCTACCCAACCAACACAAGCACGAACACAAAAGATGACAACTATTGAAAACAAGGATAAAGATCAATCCATCACTGAGCACACGTTTACTTCATCCAATGATCAAATCGACATATGTCAAGAGTCACTTTTGAATCATGATCAAAATCCACCAACAAAACTCGACAATGAGCCAATTCAAGAAATGTCAACATCGTTTGACCCTATGGTCAAAGACATTGGAAATCTCTCCACCACAATTATCGAAAACAATGATCAAAACTTCTCCATTGAGGAGCACATTGAGGATGTATCTACACAATCTGATGATCAAATCACCATACATCAAGAGCCACTCTTTAGTGATCTATTTCAAGGAGTGTTAGGACTATTTGATCCAATTGACATAATGCACAATCAGTTCACCTATGATCATGTTGAAAATGTCTCTACATCGCCTTACGAGTTAGAGGACATATCTCAAGAATTTATTCCAAAGCATGATCAAAATATTTCACCAAATTCTAGCAATGGTCATTTTCAAAACAAGTTGATCCCCTTTGACCTCATGGTTACAGATGCTGAAGGAACCTTGAACTTGACCATTCCTAGTGTCGACATCCAAAAGTCCTTTGTAAGAAATCCATCCTTTGAAGCTACCCCATGTCAAGAACTTGATCCAAAGAATGTCGAAAGCAACTCCGAAATTAATCAAGATCAAGAATTTGTATCTTCAAGATACTACACTAATCTAATGAACACTCTCTTATCCATGGAAGATGATCATATCCATGTAGCACTTACTCCTCCATCTACCCATGAGATGCTTTCTATGGATGGACACGTAGACGATCTTCATCTAGAAGAAGATTGTGTTACACAAAAAGAGTAGATTCTTAACTCCTACAATCAAACGGAGTTGTCAACATCAGGATCAAATATGTCCCAAACTCATATTGAGGACATTATGAATAAAGATATCCATCATTATCCGCCCAAGGAAACAAGTCAGATAGAACATCCAAAGTTAGCCAAGCAGCAAATTGAACTAATGTCATCTACA
Organism: Sequoia sempervirens; assembly: GCA_007258455.2. NCBI lineage: Eukaryota > Viridiplantae > Streptophyta > Pinopsida > Cupressales > Cupressaceae > Sequoia > Sequoia sempervirens. Next base: position 21,154 of record VDFB02357970.1, read on the forward strand.
GTGGTCATTTGTCAGAGCACGTTTACTGAACAAAACACCTCGAAGCAAGCAAAATCAAGGAATGAAGGTGCTACTATCACCATACTGGGGGAAACTTCGTCTCAAGCAAACATCAACATAGGGAGCATGAAGAGTCCTTATGATGAAACTAGTGTCAATACTACAACTAGTCACGTCACGAATCTTCATCTACCCATCACCCCATCCATGAATTGGGACCAATGTCAAAAGAAAGATCTGAATCAAAGCACAAAGAATGTTATCAAATCAAGAGAAGCTGAGAAGCATAATGGACAAATCAAATACACATGGATACTGAAGAATACAAAGAAAAATCATCCCTATCAAACTCCATTAGTCAAAGAAACTATGGGGCAAGATCAAAAAGGGAAAAGAATCCATCAAGAATGTCCGCAAAAGAAAAAGCAAGATTTTCAAGTGATGTACAAAGTATATCGAGCAGTTGGTCCTAATTCCATGCACACTTCTGTATCCACCCATCATTGCTCATCTTCCCAAGTTTGGAGAGTCAAAGGTTCCAAGCTGTCAACCAATCCATCTCTTATCCCTAAATGCACTCCATCCACGCCTCCACGCATGATATCCAATTCTTACATTGACCATGTATTGGCAATGACCCTTCATCATAAGGATTCTGAAGGCACTTTATCGTGATGTGCGCACCAAGACAGAGTTAACTCTGGTATCAACGAAGCAGATCAAGAATCCCAAAATTTCCATTCAAGTGCACGTATCTTAGCAAAGCAACTTCTTCAGGCAGGATACCGATGGCACATTATGATAGGGGCATCTACATCAGCGACACCCTGTGGTTCAACATAAATCTTTCAAAAAAATCAAAAAAATCAAAAAAGCAAAAAATCCAAAAAAATCAGAAAAAGGATTGAAAATAGTAAAGAAAAAAATTGTCCTCTAGCGAAAACCGCATGGGCGGCGCTTTGGGCAAGACCATGATGAAAACCTGGAAAACAGGCGTCATGTGTAGAATCGAACATCTACGTGCGCCAGTTCAGATGAAAGCATCTTATCCCATCCATAATAAATTGAGCATTCTATCCATCTCATCCATAATAAATCCATCTATCCATGAACCATTTATCCAATCCATTCGCATCTATCTGCATCTGTTGTCTTAGTTATCTTGATCTTGATGAAATTTTGGAGCACGCTTTACACTTGCTTATGGTAAACATCTTGGCATGGGTTTTTTTCATTGATCCTATCCTATACAACATTATCTGAGCTATGAAGCATTATCCAAATGAGCATTCATTATCTAAACACCCTATCTTATCGCAAGATAACCCTTGGCATCCTTTGCATGCTTACCATATCCATCCATCCATACACTTATTTGAGCATCCATCCATTGCATTCCATACGTTGCTAGACATTGGGGGCAGATATATACATCTTGCTTCGAGAATAAATCTTGGTCTATATCCTCCAGCTTATGTGGTGATCTGAACATTGGAAAACATGAAATCAAACTGGTCAAAGCACTCGTGAGCAAAAATCTAAATCACTAGCCCATGGCATATTTTGACGAAAAGAAATTCCTTATTAGTCTTCATCTTTCATCAAACATCAATCGATATCAGTCGCATCTAAGTTGCACGTCAAACGTCAACATCACATCATTCAAACATCTTTTATTCCAAATCAAGCTTTAACAATCCTGATCAATCGAATCCAATCAATCCATCATAATCTTGGGATATCCTTCCCGATCATTGTGTTGCTTAACACTATCCTTGCATTGTTATGCATCCTTAACAATGTTATCCTCATCAATCTCGATTAATCCATCCATCCTTGCATTGTTGTGCATCCTCAACAATGTTATCCTCATCAATCTTGATCAATCCAATCCTTGCATTGTTGTGCATCCTCAACAATGTTATTATCATCATCAATTCATTGATCCGATCAATCAACCTGAGCTTGGTCTTCAACAAAATCCCAAACAGAGATTGATATCGTCACATACATATCCATATCCAAATCGTCAAAATCATGCGAAAAATCCAAAAACATCCAAAACATATCAAAAAATCCAAAAAACACTCAAAAAGCAGAAAACATCAAAAACATTGAAATCCGAACTACGTCATCTCTAAGCTTAAATGTAGGCAAGGCTAGTCTTTGATCAGCCCCCGAGACATCAAAATCCAAAAACATTCGAAAAGCATCAAAATCCAAAAACATTCGAAAAGCATCAAAATCCAAAAACATTTGAAAAAATATCAAAATCCGAAAACATTAGGAAATTGAAAAATCAAAAACATCGCAAAATCCAAAAATAGCCTCAAAACATTTCAAAGCGTATAAAATATCCAAATATTTGAAAAAATCCATCCATCTCATCTCGCTTGCACCCGCAATAATCAATCATCCATAATAAACTGATCATCACATTCATCCTTTGGCAACGCAAACAGAAACAATCATAGCAGTCAGCAAAAGCAAACTTCAATCGTAAAATCTAAATCGAAACAACAGACATTTAAAACACAAAATCAAACTCTTGATCATTTTTAGACATGTCAGTCAACCTTATATCAATAGCCTATCAATCAACTTATCAAACCATCATCATCCTGTAGAATGCATGTCCTAGGATATATCGTTCTGACAATGGGCATCATTTATGGATATCACCTTGGATTCTTATCCTATCAAAACAAATCCCTTTGGCTAGAGGTATGAAGAACATTGGCTTGTTTGTGTACTTGATCTTTTCTTTTGATTTATCTTATTGCGCTCATTCCAAGGACCTCTCGATGATATCCGAACGAAGGATTTAGAGAGATAGGAATGGGGCAACGATCATTATATTTTGTCTGCTGTGCTTGTTGGGCGTTCTTGTAAAATAACTTGGTGAATACTTGCTTTGTTAGGTACACCCTAGCAAGGTTTCCGTATGTCCAGTGTGAACAAGAATACTCCTATCTGCTTGTTGAGTCAAAGTCCATCACACTAAGTACAACGCCGTCTTGGTCCTTTATAACTTGATGCATCGTGCTTAGGCGTGTTATCAAACATAAAGTAAGTGACCCTTTGAAAATCCCAATCCTTGATAAGCAAATCATCCATCTATCATCATCATTTCTCATCATCTCTCATAATGTTGGCTTGTTGGATCCTCTTGTCATCATCTCATTTCCGCGCTAACATCATCATCACCAATGCATCCATCATGCATCCATCCTTCATCTAGAAAACTATCAGCATACCACATATCATCCATATCATACATCATAGGAAACATCGATCATTTCACATTCATTGTATTTGCATCATCATCATAATATAGATATGTTAGTCTAAGCATCTCATAAATCATCCATTGCATAATCATGGCATATCACATCATCCATCTCATATCATATCATCATTTAAGTTGTTTAGGATAATATAGATTTGTTAGTCTAAGCATCTTAAAATCATCTCATTTGCATCGTCATCCATAACCACCCATTTTGAACCTCTTTATCGCGAGATCGACCCTCAAATCAAATCTTTTCACTCGATCTTGTTGTGCAGTTTTTGCACACACGCCCCACTGGGAGTGGGGACCCTCTCTTTTTTTGGTGTCTTTGACCTTTGATTTTATTGGATTCATCATTTTAGGGTCTTGACATGTTGGTCTTGCTGGCTTTTCCCTTGCCTTGGGGTTGCAATTGATTGAAATTGAGTTTTTGGCCAAATCTGGGTTTTCACCTGGATCCAGGATTTTCCGCCTCTGGCGGATTTTTCTGGCCTTGGTTCCTTGTCCGTTTCTGGCAGGATTCTCCGATTCTGGGTTTTTGCCTGACTTCGGGATTTTTCGGTCCAATTGGATTTTCCTGGATTCTGTCAAAATCCTGATCTTCCTGATTTCTCTGGCTTCTGCATTTCCGCGGGATCCGTGTCTCCGCGCATTCTGGGATTCTCTGAAATTCCACTTGGGGCTCGGGTTTCTGGACTTGTCAGAAGGGTCTTATCGCGCATTAATGGCTGAGGTACCTTGGCTCAGACGGGTATAAGGCGAATTTAGGGCATTTTCTGATTCATTCCAACTTCGATTGCTTCCTTGATTTGCTCTGGCGATTTAAGAACTTTCAATTGAGCTTTGAGAATTGATCTTGGGTTTGTTCACGCGAGGATTGTTTGAGTGTTGCCACCGATATCTTTGTGCTTGGACGTGTTTGTTGCGTGGTCGATTTTCTGAGTTCGGTTTCCGCTCGCTTTGATCCATGGTATGTATTCGTTGCTCCTCCCTTTGCTTGCGTGACGATTTGGGGTTTCCTTGTATTGGGTATTGTTGAATTTGGGGTCGGCCCTTGTTTTGGTTTTATTTCCATATTTATACGATCGGGGTTGGACCCGTTTTTACTATTGAACCCATCTCCCGTGTTCCCATGGGCTTTGTTTGTCCGTTCGAGTGCATATTTATCCTTTAGATGGCGTTCTGGATCGGACTCCTTGTTTGTTTTGGGCGCGAGATGTGTTACCATGCGGATTTAGGGTTTCCTCGGCGTTTCGGCTAGAACGAGGGTTTTATCTTGTGCTTGAGTGATTTTTGCCCCGCGTTGTGTTGGCTTCCCCATCCCGTGAGGATTGGAGGGTTTTTAGGTAAATCATGAACCGATATTTTTAACCTGAAAGCTTGCTCTGGTTTTAATGGCGGAAAGGGTGGTTATTCGATTTAGGGCGTCATCGTTTTAGCATGAGGATTTCTCCTTTGAGGGCTTGTGGGAGTTGGAATCCTTTGCATACTCGAGATTGTTGATTATCGTAGGTTTTAAGATCATTTGAGATCAGGTAGTGGAGATCCCGTGGTCGCTTGGGTTTTGGTGTACGTTTTGCCATTTTTCGGGTTTCCGAGCCTGTCGCGGATTTCCTTGCTCCTGGATTTTCCCGGTTTGGGCTTATTCCGCGGACAGGGTTAATTTCCGGTGCGTTTTATGCTGTCCGTGAAAATCCGTTCCATCCGGATTTTTCTGGATTTCCTGTCTGGTTGCATTCTTTTGTATATTTTGATGATAGGATTGACGGAATGATCATTCATGCTTATTTCTTGTTGCCAATGGGTAAAATTAATGATTATCTTTCGATTTTCCGAGCGTATTAATGATTTATATGGCTAATAGTGCTTTGGCAGCAGGAATCCGTCTGGGTTGGATTTCTCCAAAATTTTGCCCCGACGGTATTTTCCCAGTTTACATGATTTTCCCAGATTATTTGATTTCTCCGGATCCCGAAAGACTGACAAATAGCAATGGATTTTAGTGGTTTTATATGATGTGTGCTAACCCTTTTGATTGATATGAGCTTAATAATTGAATTCTAATGATAATTCTTGAATGTGCAGGCCGAATCAAGCAAGGCTACTTCTGGGAAGTCCAAAGGTGGTGCCGGGGCATCTTCAGTTTCTGAGACAGAAAGGTTAAGATTGGACATGAAAAGTCAGGTTCCAGAGAGCAAGATATCCTCCATGTGGGCTGATGTGTTCGATACCAACATCGGTCCCTGGCGCTATGAGGAATTCAAACAAAGAACAGCTGAGAAGGACCAGTCACCTTTGAGGCAAGGAATGATGAATTCGGGGTTGGTGCATGTGGCAGGATTCCCTCCAGCAGTCCAGTGCTACGAGTTGATCTTGGAGTGTGCTAGGCAGTACGCTTTTGATACGCAGATGGTGGTCAGCACCGAGGGACGAGTCTTGGCCAATTTCAGTCCAGCATCCATTGCCCGGGCCTTCAGCATGCCAGATCTCCCTTTGGTCTGTGCCTTAAACATTGACACAACTCAAACATACTATGAGAACGAGCCAGTTAAGGCTCAACAGATCATTAATTCATGGCTGGAGAAGCCAAAATCCCACCACTCCAAGTTGCCTAAACAGTTGCACAGGGTGAAGTTCAGGCCAGATATCTATGATGCTATTACACTGTTGAGCAGGGTGGCCGGACTTAAAACTGCCGGAGTATTGGAAAATTGGATGGTCCATGTGATCACCAAGATGGGCCAAGGGACAAATTATCACTGGGCAGGACTCATCAGTGTGGAAATTGACAAACAACTTAGGAATGTCCTGGAGTCAAAGAAATTCACCATGTCCTCCTATGTTGTATATGTACTGGCCATCTCCTATCCATACAAGGGACTGACTCCGGCAGGAACCATTGGACAAGACATCATCTACGAGGTCTATCCTGAACTGCATCTCGGACATGGAGATTATAGGAGGGCTAATGATGCATTTACAATGCACATTACCCGAACCCTTCAGAATGCAGAGCACATCAGATTGTCCGATGGGGCCAAAGGATTGATTAAGAATTACGGGGCTTGGTTCATCCAGTTCCCCACTTTCACTTATCTCTGGATTGACAGATGCCCTGTTGCACCCTACAGATTGCCTAGGTATCCCACTGACCACATAGTGCTACTAAACGTAGTAAGACAAATTTGTGAGTTCGATGCAGTGGTGAAGAGGGAGAAGCATAATACTGGCTTTGGAGGTGACTTCCCTCTTGGGATTGGCGTGGGGGAAGTGTGCCCGTCCATCCAATCAGCTCACACTCCAGGTGAGGAGTTAACTGCGTATGGATTCTCTTTCCATTCAAAGAGAATGAACTTTGACATAACCGGAGAGGCACAGAAGAGAGCTACCCGGGAATTTAGGCATAAGGAGGACCTGGAAGATTACTGGGTCAACATCAAGGATGACCTGGATGCAAGAAAGAAAAGGTATTCCCGGCTGCCTGTGGAGGCAATCAGACAGTATAATGTGAAGCTGATTCCGGATCAGCTGGATGATGATGGAAAACTGGTCCAGGACCATGTTTATGAGCCCATTAAGGATAGGTACATGGCCAGCAAGGAGGACTGGAAGAAAACCATTGAGCGATCCAATGAAGGAATTGATGTGATTAAATGTCGGCTCAAGGTTTTTCCATTGCCACCTATTGCTGAGCTGGAGGGGATATTCTCGAAAGTCCAAGGGTCACCAGCACAGAGGAAAGACAAAGGGAGCAGCAGTTAGTGTTAACCTCGAGATTTGTGCTTCCCTATTATCATAGGGCATGCATTGGACCGGACTTCCTTGGGGACTGTGCCTTGGCCGACTTGGATGATGGCATTAAATGTGTGCCTTAGTTTGTTTCCTTGGCCGACCTGTTTTGGCGGTTTTTATTATTTTGTAAAATGTTTGGCTGGGCCGACATGTTTTGGGGGGAATTTTGGTATAAGTTGGCATTTTTGCCTCATTGTAAGGGTTCAGTTCAGAAATTTGTTGTAGACATTAGCAAGATAGTAATAGAGATTAGCAGGAGCAATAGTTAGAGTTTTTTTTAGAATTTCTTGAAGCAAATACCATATTCAGAATAGTTGAATTGTTGCAGCATTTGGTGATTAATACAATTGAAGGCATTATGGTTATTCCTGGTGAAATCCTTTGTGTTATCTCATCTTGCATGGTTCCTTTGTTCTATCTTTTACATTGCTTGAAGATCTAGGGTTTTAAAGTTAGAAATAAATCAGTTTAGTTGGATAAATGGTGTATGTGATTTCATATTTGGAATGTTGGTAGCTATCTCTGGTCTATACTCCCAGTAACTATCTGATTGTAGTAGGCTGGTGAAGTCAACCTGGACCGTATATTCAAATGTGCTTAAGTTCGGTTGTAGATGCAAGTCTATGATTTGAAAATCTGTATTCCTCAGAAGATTGCACTGTTCTTGTAAGATTGCCTTGTGGGTCGAACAGGAATTGGTTATTTGAGATAGGTCCATTCCAGATATTTGTCATTTGCATTGCTTGTCCCTGCAATAGTTTAGATTTTGTTACTTCCTTGCATCCCTATCTTTTGCAATTTCTTTATTATTCAGTTAGATTTAGGATTCAAGATCATCATATTGTCAGATCTGATAAATTGAGAGGGTTCAGTTTGCTTGTAGTAAGGTCCGATTGTGATTACCAGCAATTTCACATTTTATCTGAGTTGTTTTATGCGTTGTTATGACCTAACACCCGAGAGACCTTGGGGTGATTTTCAGTGATTTATTGTTGAAAATAACCTTTCAAGAGAGATAGAATATTGCATTCTATCTGAGTTGTTGCTGTGCAGAAAACACCATCAACAGATTGGTGCTAGAAGGAGGGCCTGAATGAGCACACTGGATCGTTTCTTGAATGCCATCTCTCCAGAGAGATTTAGGAGAAATACCAGATCTACCACAAGAGAAGAAGATTTAGAGGAACTTCAATTTCCCAATAGGTCAAGGAGGACTAGAGGGAGAGGAGAATCATCATCGCCTGCTCCCTCACCAACATCATCCACATCCTCATATAGGGGAGAATCATCACTGCCTATCCCTTCACCAACATCATCTACGTCTTCACATCCTGAGGTAGAGGCTATACCCATCCCTGAAGCCGTCCCCATCCAATAGCCTCAGCCTGTCGTTAACCAACCACAACCACCACCACCTCTACTCTTACCAATGGATTTCCTCGCTAATAATCCATCACCTTTGTCCTTCGGTGCTTATAATGTAATGCCTAAGAATCCTGAGCATTTCTGTTCAAAATTCCATGCTAATGACCCAAACAGAACTGCGGAAGAACACATAAGAATTTTCCAAACTTTCCTTAAAGATAGAGGAATTGTCCATGAGGATGTTGCCTGTAGGTTGTTCCCTTATTCACTTGGAGAAGAAGCCTTTTATTGGTACAACCATCTCCCTGCTGGTTCGATTCAAAATTGGAGTGACCTTGAAAAGGTTTTTTTGCAGAAATTCCGAATACCCATCAGTGCCAATGAGTTATACTTAAAATTCATTAAGGTCAAGAGAGAGGTTAATGAACCCATAGCCAGCTTCAATAATAGGTTCCATCGTGCGTTCACCAGATTACAAGACCCGTATGTTTTAGATGATGGTACTGCCCTAGGGGTCTATTATGAAGCTCTAGATAGCTTGACAGCAACTTTTCTGAAATGGAGACCAAACCCTCCAGGTACCTTGGCTGATGCTTACACAGAGGCTGTCAAGCTTAGTACAGATTTGAGACAACACTTGACTAGGCCATTGCCTTCTCTGGGACCAGTTGTCCATCCCAACCAGATTCAGGCAGTAAATCAGGCTCTCACCAATCATACCCCTATTATGAATCCGGTTCCCCAATTATCGATGGTACCACACCCTGGTCACCCCATGAACTAGATTTCTCCTATGGCGAACTTCCCACAACAACAGATAAATCAGCCTGTGTACCAGTCCCAACCGAATGGCTTCCCTGCTTACTTACAAAATTCTGAGGTATTGCATCAGTCTTTGGGATCTGCCACAGTGCCTATCCAACCTCTGAGTAACCCAAACCAACCTCCTTACCGAGACCCGAATAAGGATAGGATTGATGAAATGGCTGAACAAATAAAGAAGTTAAATCTAGAAGTAACTTACTTGAGAAATCAGAATAGCCAACTACAAGCTATTCAAAAGGGGATGCAATCTAATAAGAACAGAGAGTTCTCGCAAGGACAGAATTTTGACAGGGGACAATGCAATGATAGAGGATTTTACAATGACAGGGGTTACAACCAGGATAGAGGTTTCAACAATGATAGGAGGCAAAACTTTGATAGGGTCCAAGGAAGTGGGTCAGGATTTGATAAAAGGCCATCACAAGGACAGAATAGAACTTGGAATACAGGGCCTAATAATGGAGGAGTTCCCACCCCATTGGATCAGCCTGCAAATCAGATTGTCAATCAATCTATGAACCAGCCAGTCAGCCAGGACAAACCTCCTACTGGTGTGTATCTCGCAGAAGCAGCCCTATCAGGATGGTGCAAACTCCATAAAACGAGTCAGCATTCGGAATTGGAATGTCCGGAGTTCCAGACTGCGGCTTCTATCTTTCAGTATGAGGTAGAGAACAATGTAAATGGGCAGGAAATTGTTCCTTCCAATTCATATGATTCCCCTGTGTTGGTATTGAACCATGCTCCTTTTCCAGCCAGCAACAAAAATGTACCGGAAGAACCTGATTCCCAGAAAGATGAAACAGATCAGATTTGTAATGGAGATGAAGTGGCTCAGCTGTTTAATGAAGGAGAGATGAATGACAATGGCCCCTTGGATCAGGATGAAGCTTATGTTGAAGACGTACAGATGTTCCAGAGACAAGGATTGCGGGATATGCCTCACAGGCGTCCACCACCTAAAGGGCCTTTCACTACCTCCATTCCTCCCAACAACTTCAGTACTCCTCTAGATCCTAATGCGAGCAACAATCCGTCTTATCCACAGGTTTCCAAGCAATATCTTTCGAAAGATAGACAAGCTCAAGAAGAACTACAGAAGGAAAGGACTGTTCAAACAAGTAAGGATAAGCCAGAGGAACTGTCCAAGGAAGTCTCTACTGATATGAGTGAAGAGCAGATGGATTCGTATGTTGTAGAAGAATTCAAGAAACTAAAGGTAAACCTTTCCGCATTTGAGTTGTTAAGGTTTCCTGCAATTAGGAAAGCCGTCTTAGGTACTTATGATGCAAGTTCAAAAACATTGGACAAGCCTTCTGGTGAGCATGTCAACCAGACTTCCAGTTCTCAGTCTGTGAACACACAAAGTTAGATGCAGAGTAAGACCAATCCACCCCCTGGAGATAGAGGAAAAGAAAAGGACAGAACTCAAGTGGCTCAGATGGATACTCAGCCCACTTTGTTTCAAGGGAAGATGGAGACTCCACCATTCCTTATCTCTGTCAGAATATTTGGTAAGAACCTTCACAATTGTCTGTTAGATTCTGGTGCTTCCACTAATGTGATGCCTCTCGGAGTTTGTAGGGCTCTGGGAATTACACTGGCTAACTCTCAGAAGAAGGTCACTCAGTTGGACATAACCGAAGTAAGTGTGGTAGGGGAACTGAACATGATTCATATGCAGATAGCTTCTGATCCTAGAATCCAACAGGTTATTAACATTCAAGTAGCTGACATTCCTGATGCATACGGTTTAATTTTAAGAAGAGATTTCACTAAGGCCCTGAATGGGTATGTGTCCACTGATCACTCTCATATGTGGCTTCCCTGGAAGGGAGTACCCAATCAGATAAGGATTGAGAGGGAGCCTAGAATGAAGTATATGATAACAGAATACCAAAAGACTTCAACTGAGGTTCTCATATCAGAAGCTGGAATGGGAAATTACTTGCTATCAACCCCATATGAAGAATTAGATGTAGAGGAGGTACTGATGTTGCATACGATGCCAGTTCATGCTGAAACAGGGTCCAGTCTTGTTGAGATCCAGACAGAATCAGTTGAAGAAGAAGAAGAACCTGAGGATAGACAGATTAGCTTACTGGATAATTTCCAGGATTTCATTAAGCAATGTGTGGAAAATCAAACTTACTTGGGAAGGAAGACAAGTTTTAAGGAGTTACTCTTGCCAAATTGGTGCAGAGTCCACAATGCTTCTCACTCAGAATTGGAATGTTGCTTGTGTCAGACAGCAGTGAAAGAAGTGCACAAAAGCATGAATCCATCTCGGGTGGTTAGCACAGATGAGCAGAATCCAGAAGTAAAGTGTGAAAATCAGGAACCTGCTGTGGCTGAGGGAGCCTCTAATACCGATAAGCCAAAAGACAGAATGAAGAAGACCACCACTACAGAATACTGGACTCTCAAGTTTGATGGATCTAAGTCCAAGCAGGGGGCTGGAGCTGGATTCGAGCTGATCAGTCCAAAAGGTAAGAGTTTCTTTGCAGCTCATAGGCTCCAATTTCATTGTACAAATAATGTGGCTGAATATGAAGCATTAATTCATGGACTCCTTATGGCACTCAAGAAAAAGATCAAGGTCCTGCAAGTATTTGGTGACTCAGAATTAGTGGTTAAACAAGTAAGAAAGCAGTATGCCTGTCACAACAGGAGGATGACCAATTATAGACATAGAGTGTGGGACCTCATCGAGGGATTCGACGCTTTTAATATCCAATTGATCCCAAGGAAAAAGAATCAAACTGCTGATTCTCTAGCTCAAGCGGCCAGTACTTTGCAGCCCCTGTCCCTATCAGGATTGAAGAAGTTTACTGTTGAATTAACTCCTATCCCATCAGTCCCTGACAATGTGACTAATTTTTAGGTGTTTGAGGATGATAAACATATCCTTGACTTTATCACGAACATAGATGTTTTTGCTTCATAGATCATTGATGAAACAGAACCTCAAGAAGTAGAATTGGACCTAGAAGGTGTGCTGAACTTGAAGTCCAATACTATTCCAAGGGGAATGGTACAGCTGGAGAGAATTTTCGATATGGACAGAATCAGAGACCAGGAATAGGAATCTAAGAAAGAGTCTATCAGTGGGCAGTGTGACACTCACAATGTGGGCACTGAAGATGATGTGAAGAATGTTTTCATTGGTAAGGTTTGTACTCCTGAAGAAAGACAGGGAATAATTAGAGCCCTATACGACTTTCCAGACATAGTGGCCTGGGGTTATGAAGACTTGAAGACTTATGATACATCCATCATAATTCACACTATACCTCTCAAGCCAGGTGCTAAGCCTTTTAGACAGAGGCAGAGACCTATCAATGCACTGCTGGAGCCCCTCATACAAAAGGAAGTTCAGAAATTGCTGTCTGCCAGGATTATATTCCCTGTCAGGCATTCAACATGGGTGGAAAATCTAGTGCCCGTGAGAAAGAAGAATGGTGAAATTAGGCTCTGTGTGGACTTCAGAAATCTGAATAGGTCATCAGAGAAAGATAATTATCCAGTTCCCTCTTTGGATGAGGTGTTACAAGTGGTTAATGGATCGCAGATGATGTCCTTTTTGGACGGCTATTCAGGATATAATCAGGTGATGGTCCAGTATGAGGACAGACATAAGACTGCTTTTACAACTAAGTGGGGAACCTTCGCCTATAGAAGGATGCCATTTGGGCTTATCAATGCAGGAGCCACGTTTCAACGAGCTATGGATATCACTTTCAAGGACATCATAGGAAAGTGCATTATCATTTATATGGATGATCTGACTGTTTTCTCCAAAAACAGAGGGGATCACATCTCAGACCTGCGTAAAGTGTTCCAGAAGTGCAGAGAATTCGGCATCTCTTTGAATCCCAAGAAGTGTATTTTTGGGGTTACAGAAGGTAAACTGTTAGGACATGTGATATCAGAGAAAGGTATTGCTATAGATCCAGAGAGAGTGGAGGCCATCCTAAAAATTCAACCGCCTGCCAATAAAAAAGAGATGAAATCTTTCTTTGGTAAGATTAATTTTGTCAGGAAATTCATCACTGGGTTTGCTGAGATTGTGAAGCCATTAAATGCTATGTTAAAATAAGATGCCAAGGTCGAGTGGACTACAGAAGCGAAGGAGTCCTTTGCAAAGATTAAAAGAGCCATTGCTGATGCTCCAGTGTTGGTGAGTCCAGATTATAGTAAACCATTCTATATCTATTCCTTTGCTTCAGACCATTCATGTGCTGGAATGCTGACACAAAAGTCTGATGAGGGGAATGAGCATCCCATCGCTTTCATGAGTGCACCACTGAAGGATGCTGAGCTGAAATATCCATGTGTAGAGAAGCAAGCATATGCCCTTGTCCGAGCAGTAAAGAAATTCAGGCACTATATCCTCAGAAACAAGGTGTTTGCAATTGTTCTTGATTCCGCAGTTAAGTTATTGCTGATGCAGAATGAGTTAGGGGAGCGCATAGCTAAATGGGTGACTATGCTATAGGAGTACGACATTGAGATCCAGCCCATGAAGCTGGTAAGATGATAGGGACTCACCCAGACCATGGCAGAGATAGGCCCTGAATTGTCTGTCTATAACTATGACGTTGAAGAGGTTTCCCCAGATGGCTGGTATAATGATATAGTTTATTATTTGTTGAATTAGCGAGCTCCTGGTCACTTAAATACAGTACAGAGGCGAGCCTTGAGATTGAAAAGTGATGGTTTCATGCTGAAAGGGGCCGTCCTATACAAGAAGAATCACGAAGGTATTTACTTGAGGTGCCTTGGAAAACAGGAAGCTGAAAGGGTAATAAATGAGTTTCACAAAAAATATGGCACTGGTCATGGTTCTGCCATTGCTACTGCAAACCAGATTTTGAGGGCAGGATACTACTGTCCTACACTATTCAAGGATTTTCATCATGTCCGGACCTGTCACATTTATCAGACTGCAGCGACACGGGAAAGGTGTGCAGCGCTTCCGCTCCAGTCTGTTATTGAGGTAAAACCTTTTGCTCAATGGGGTATGGATTTCATAGGCCCCATCAATCCACCATCTTCTGCTAGGCACAGGTATATCCTTACCATTACTGATTACTTTACAAGGTGGACTGAAGCATTCGCTTGTAGGCAGTGTACATCAGAGGTAGTAATTGATTTTCTTGAATCTGCCATTCTTAATCGGTTTGGATGTCCTGTTGCTTTTGTGTGTGATAATGGTCCTGCCTTTGCATCTTTGAAATTCTCAAACTGGGATTTTGATCATGGCATTGTTGTCAAGTTTGCATCCAATTATTATCCCCAGGGGAATGGTCTAGTTGAATCTTCCAATAAGAACCTGTTGACTGTCATCCGAAAACTGTTAGAGAGAAACCCAAAGGACTGGCATACCCAGCTTTGGTTTGCTCTTTGGGCAGATCGTACTCAGGTTAAGTCCTCCATTGGTACCTCTCCTTATCATTTAGTGTACGGTCTGGAACCATTTTTCCCTATCCAACTTAAAATCCTCACTCTATAGTTTATCAACCAGTTCTATGATGAGGGGGATAGAAGGGAAGCAAGATTAGCTGAATTGTTGCACCTTGAAGAAAAACGGGACGATGCCCTGGAAACATTTGCCAAACACCAGGGGGTAGTCAAGCGATGGTTTGACAGGAGAGCCAAATTTAAGGCTTTCCAGATTTTTGACCTTGTCCTGTATTGGGATAAGCCACATGATCAGAAAGGGAGCCATGGAAAATTTGATAAATTGTGGCTTGGTCCTTACCAGATCGCCGAAATTCTGGGAGATAATGCCTTCCGCTTGAGGACTCTTACGGGAGAGGACATACCCCTGCCTGTTAATGGGCAGTATCTTAAACATTATTTCCAATCTTGAGCTATTCTCAGCTCTTTGCCCTATAAATAGTTAGTTAGGTTGCTTTCTTTGTTTGTTTCGCTTGTTTGGTTAGAGTAGGTTTGCTTTGGTTTGTTTGTTTTGCTTTGCGTTGCTCTTGCTTTTGGTCCAATCTCCTTTTGGGATTGTGGGTGCATCTGTATGATAATGGTGGCATAGCAGGTCCGATGTTCCTGATATTTCCCTTACAAACTTTGATCATTTTTCCAGAATGTTATGGTATGGATTCTGTTGCCTATGTCATTTGTCCTTGAGGTAAGGCGAAGGTTTTCTGGTCCGTCTGAACAGGAATATATTGGGGGTCTTATACCTTTAATCTTTAAACATTCCTGAAGTTGTAAAAGGTCCTTATAGGGTCTGGATAGGTGAAAAATCTTTTTCTGCTCTAGTGCCACTGTGGTTCTCAGCCCTGAGTGTGAACTTCACTGTTCACAGGTTGAATAAGTTGAGTAAAAAAAGAAATATCAGTACAAAAAAAAATAAAAAAAAATGAAATATATATTGAAAATCCTGAGGTTTGAATTCAACTCATCAGGGGGATCTGAATATCTCTACCGGGGCTATAGACGCCTGGCTGGCAGTAGAGCTATGTTCAGGAGGATCACAGCGATAACCTCGTCGGGGCTATGGACGCCCGACTGGCAGCGAGGCTCTATCCAAGCTACTTTTAGGGTCAGAATCTTTACGTAGCCTGTTCATATCGAGTCTGGTTCTTTTGCAATTGAAGGTAGGTAATATATGCATGTGCACACACTTAGACCCTGATATAGGAATTTCTGCATGGCTGGGAGTTTCTTTGCTTTAACTTAGGGTGGTGGCTAGGTATCCGAGTTGAAACTAGAAATTCTAGGTTCTTGATTCCAGTTTTTCATCGAAATGCTCAGGAGCATTTCCCCAGCAGAGTCGCCATTTGTTGTGCAGTTTTTGCACACACGCCCCACTGGGAGTGGGGACCCTCTCTTTTTTTGGTGTCTTTGACCTTTGATTTTATTGGATTTATCATTTTAGGGTCTTGACATGTTGGTCTTGCTGCCTTTGCCCTTGCCTTGGGGTTGCAATTGATTGAAATTGAGTTTTCGGCCAAATCCGGGTTTTCACCTGGATCCGAGCTTTTCCGCCTCTGGCGGATTTTTCCGGCCCTGGTTCCTTGTCCGTTTCTGGCAGGATTCTCTAATTCCGGGTTTTTGCCTGACTTCGGGATTTTCTGGTCCAATTGGATTTTCCCGGATTCTGTCAAAATCCCGATCTTCCTGATTTCTCTAGCTTCTGCATTTCCGCGGGATCCGTGTCTCCGCGCATTCTGGGATTCTCCGAAATTCCACTTGGGGCTCAGGTTTCCGGACTTGTCAGAAGGGTCTTATCGTGCATTAATGGCTGAGGTACCTTGGCTCAGACGGGTATAAGGGGGAATTTAGGGCATTTTCTGATTCATTCCAACTTCGATTGCTTCCTTGATTTGCTCTGGCGATTTAAGAACTTTCAATTGAGCTTTGAGAATTGATCTTGGGTTTGTTCGCGCGAGGATTGTTTGAGTGTTGCCACCGATATCTTTGTGCTTGGATGTGTTTGTTGCGTGGTCGATTTTCTGAGTTCGGTTTCCGCTCGCTTTGATCCATTGTATGTATTCGGTGCTCCTCCCTTTGCTTGCGTGATGATTTGGGATTTCCTTGTATTGGGTATTGTTGAATTTGGGGTCAGCCCTTGTTTTAGTTTTATTTTCATATTTATACGGTTGGGGTTGGACCCGTTTTTACTATTGAACCCATCTCCCGTGTTCCCATGGGCTTTGTTTGTCCGTTCGAGTGCATATTTATCCTTTAGATGGCGTTCTGGATCAGACTCCTTGTTTGTTTTGGGTGCGAGATGTGTTACCATGCGGATTTAGGGTTTCCTCGGTGTTTCGGCTAGAACGAGGGTTTTATCTTGTGCTTGAGTGATTTTCGCCCCGCGTTGTGTTGGCTTCCCCATCCCGTGAGGATTGGAGGGTTTTTAGGTAAATCATGAACTGATATTTTTAACCTGAAAGCTTGCTCTGGTTTTAATGGTGGAAAGGGTGGTTATTCAATTTAGGGCGTCATCGTTTTAGCACGAGGATTTCTCCTTTGAGGGCTTGTGGGAGTTGGAATCCTTTGCATACTCGAGATTGTTGATTATCGTAGGTTTTAAGATCATTTGAGATCAGGTAGTGGAGATCCCATGGTCGCTTGGGTTTTGGTGTACGTTTTGCCATTTTTTGGGTTTCCGAGCCTGTCGCGGAATTTCCTTGCTCCCGGATTTTCCCAGTTTGGGCTTATTCCGTGGACAGGGTTAATTTCCGGTGCGTTTTACGCTGTCCGCGAAAATCCGTTCCATCCAGATTTTTCCAGATTTCTTGTCTGGTTGCATTCTTTTGTATATTTCGATGATAGGATTGATGGAATGATCATTCATGCTTATTTCTTGTTGCCAATGGGTAAAATTAATGATTATCTTTCGATTTTCCGAGTGTATTAATGATTTATATGGCTAATAGTGCTTTGGCAGCAGGAATCCGTCTGGGTCGGATTTCTCCGAAATTCCGCCCCGACGGTATTTTCCCGGTTTACATGATTTTCCCAGATTATTTGATTTCTCTGGATCCCGAAAGAATGGAAAATAGCAATGGATTTTAGTGGTTTTATATGATGTGTGCTAACCCTTTTGATTGATATGAGCTTAATAATTGAATTCTAATGATAATTCTTGAATGTGCAGGCCGAATCAAGTAAGGCTACTGCTGGGAAGTCCAAAGGTGGTGCCGGGGCATCTTCAGTTTCTAAGACAGAAAGGTTAAGATTGGACATGAAAAGTTAGGTTCCAGAGAGCAAGATATCCTCCATGTGGGCTGATGTGTCCGATACCAACGTCGGTGCCTGGCGCTATGAGGAATTTAAACAAAGAACAGCTGAGAAGGACCGGTCACTTTTGAGGCAAGGAATGATGAATTCGGGGTTGGTGCATGTGGCAGGATTCCCTCCAGCAGTCCAGTGCTACGAGTTGATCTTGGAGTGTGCTAGGCAGTACGCTTTTGATACGCAGATGGTGGTCAGCACCGAGGGATGAGTCTTGGCCAATTTCAATCCAGCATCCATTGCCCGAGCCTTCAGCATGCTGGATCTCCCTTCGGTCTGTGCCTTAAACATTGACACAGCTCGAACATACTATGAGAATGAGCCAGTTAAGGCTCAACAGATCATTAATTCATGGCTGGAGAAGCCAAAATCCCACCACTCCAAGTTGCCTAAACAGTTGCATAGGGTGAAGTTCAGGCCGGATATCTATGATGCTATTACACTGTTGAGCAGGGTGGCCGGACTTAAAACTGCCGGAATATTGGAAAATTGGATGGTCCATGTGATCACCAAGATGGGCCAAGGGACAAATTATCACTGGGCAGGACTCATCAGTGCGGAAATTGACAAACAACTTAGGAATGTCCTGGAGTCAAAGAAATTCACCATGTCCTCCTATGTCGTATATGTACTGGCCATCTCCTATCCATACAAGGGACTGATCCGGCAGGAACCATTGGACAAGACATCATCTACGAGGTCTATCCTGAACTGCATCTCGGACATGGAGATTATAGGAGGGCTAATGATGCATTTACAATGCACATTACCCGGACCCTTCAGAATGCAGAGCACATCAGATTGTCCGATGGGGCCAAAGGATTGATTAAGAATTACGAGGCTTGGTTCATCCAGTTCCCCACTTTCACTTATCTCTGGATTGACGGTTGCCCTGTTGCACCCTACAGATTGCCTAGGTATCCCACTGACCACATAGTGCTACTAGAGGTAGTAAGACAAATTTGTGAGTTCGATGCAGTCGTGAAGAGGGAGAAGCATAAGACTGGCTTTGGAGGTGACTTCTCTCTTGGGATTGGCGTGAGGGAAGTGTGCCCGTCCATCCAATCAGCTCACACTGCAGGTGAGGAGTTAGCCACGTATGGATTCTCTTTCCATTCAAAGAGAATGAACTTTGACATAACCGGAGAGGCACAAAAGAGAGCTACCCAAGAATTTAGGCATAAGGAGGACCTGGAAGATTACTGGGTCAACATCAAGGATGACCTGGATGCAAGAAAGAAAAGGTATTCCCAGCTGCCTGTGGAGGCAATCAGACAGTATAATGTGAAGCTGATTCCGGATCAGCTGGATGATGATGGAAAACTCATCCAGGACCATGTTTATGAGCCCATTAAGGACAGGTACATGGCCAGCAAGGAGGACTGGAAGAAAACCATTGAGCGATCCAATGAAGGAATTGATGCGATTAAATGTCGGCTCAAGGTTTTGCCATTGCCACCTATTGCTGAGCTGGAGGGGATATTCTCGAAGGTCCAAGGGTCACCAGCGCAGAGGAAAGACAAAGGGAGCAGCAGTTAGTGTTAACCTCGAGATTTGTGCTTCCCTATTATCATAGGGCATGCATTGGACCGGACTTCCTTGGGGACTGTGCCTTGGCCGACTTGGATGATGGCATTAAATGTGTGCCTTAGTTTGTTTCCTTGGCCGACCTGTTTTGGCGGTTTTTATTATTTTGTAAAAATGTTTGGCTGGGCCGACATGTTTTGGGGGGAATTTTGGTATAAGTTGGCATTTTTGCCTCATTGTAAGGGTTCAGTTCAGAAATTTGTTGTAGACATTAGCAAGACAGTAATAGAGATTAGCAGGAGCAATAGTTAGAGTTTTTTAGAATTTCTTGAAGCAAATACCATATTCAGAACAGTTGAATTGTTGCAGCATTTGGTGATTAATACAATTGAAGGCATTGTGGTTATTCCTGGTGAAATCCTTTGTGTTATCTCATCTTGCATGGTTCTTTTGTTCTATCTTTTACATTGCTTGAAGATCTAGGGTTTTAAAGTTAGAAATAAATCAGTTTAGTTGGATAAATGGTGTATGTGATTTCATATTTGGAATGTTGGTAGCTATCTCTGGTCTATACTCCCAGTAACTATCTGATTGTAGTAGGCTGGTGAAGTCAACCTGGACCGTATATTCAAATGTGCTTAAGTTCGGTTGTAGATGCAAGTCTATGATTTGGAAATCTGTATTCCTCAGAAGATTGCACTGTTCTTGTAAGATTGCCTTGTGGGTCGAACAGGAATTGGTTATTTGAGATAGGTCCATTCCAGATATTTGTCAATTGCATTGCTTGTCCCTGCAATAGTTTAGACTTTGTTACTTCCTTGCATCCCTATCTTTTGCAATTTCTTTATTATTCAGTTAGATTTAGGATTTAAGATCATCATATTGTCAGATCTGATAAATTGAGAGGGTTCAGTTTGCTTGTAGTAAGGTCCGATTGTGATTACCAGCAATTTCACATTTTATCTGAGTTGTTTTATGCGTTGTTATGACCTAACACCCGAGAGACCTTGGGGTGATTTTCAGTGATTTATTGTTGGAAATAACCTTTCAAGAGAGATAGAATATTGCATTCTATCTGAGTTGTTGCTGTGCAGAAAACACCATCAACAGATCTCTCGAGGGGGCAATGTACCAGTGTACTTTCCATTGGGGCATCCAAAAAATCATGAAATTTTTAAATTTTGATTGTGGCAAATTTATTCTTTGAACCAACGCAACAAGTACATTGCTTCAAAGAGGGGAAAAATGTACACATGCAAAATTAACCTTCTGCATTTGATCAGGTCCATTCATCAACTGAACTAGATATTGCATTAGGCACATTCATCACTTTCATCCGTTCATTAAATAATCTCATTTATCAAATAAACATTATCATTCAACCTTCATCTTGCATCATCCATTTAATTAAATAAATCAGGACTTCATTTAAATCAAATCTTAAATTATATTTCATCATTTTTTGATTTAAATAAATCAATTATCAAAGTCTTGAAAGTCAAATCACCTAATCAGTATTAATCAGCGTAATCATCATCTAATCCTAATCTAATGCTAATCCCATCCCACTTGCATTATCTATATCTAGCCACTTGCACAATAAATCAATTTTATTGATTTATTAAAGCCTCATTTTCCCTCAACATGACAAGTCAAATAGGGCATTTATTGTTGTTTCTTTCTTGTCCCCCTCTCAAAATTTATTGCAAATTTGAATTCAAAATTTCCCCCTCTTGGGCACTCTTCCCAAATCTTGCACATGCATTGACCAATCACCACTTGACAAGTGGCCTTATCTCATTGGCAGAAATTTAATCCCACATTGGTCCATCTTCAACACTTGGCATTTTGAAAATCTTTAAATAGGTGCTTCATCCTCAAGCAAATCCTTCACAATTTCATGCAAGGTTACTCTCTTCATTTGAGATTTGATCTTGTCCATTTCACTCCATCATCTCCATTAGCATTTTATCATTTTGAGCTTTGATCAAGGATTGGGAAAGGGTCACTAGCACATGTGACACCAATCCAACATGGAATAAGTGTTTATCATGCTTTTAAAATGTCTTCTTAATGCTGTTTTTGGTTATTTGTGGCATTTCTTTAGCATAGATATTCTATTTCATGGAGGTATTTGCAGATTTGTGTGTTTAGACTAACATTTCTAATGAGTATTTGAAGTGGTCTTACATGCAGATTTTGGGTACTTCAAGGTGAATAGTAGGTTTAAATGAGCTCAATCAATTCAACTGGAATACATCATTTTCATAATTGCAAATCATAGGTATTGCTGTACAGTTTGCATTTTTCTATCATAGGTGTTGTTATGCATCTTGTTTCATGATATTACAATAATATTCTATCTTTAAGCAATGATAGTGAATAGGAATACATAATGCCTCAACAAGGAGTACTATTTCATATTTTCATTTGAGAAGAGAGCAAGTGCATGGTACAATTTTTATTAAATGGAGCATAAAAATGCATGAAGAGTGCTAGATAGAAGACATTAACCCACCAAGAATACTAAAGGGAATTATAGGAAGTGTGTGGATTACAGAGATTCAAAATGCAGACTCTTTTTCCTTGCTTACATTGCATGATTTTTGACCCTACAAGCAATCAATTATACAATGAAAGATGAGGTGGTCATTCTTTTAAAACAAGCCTAAAAGCTTTTGATCATAGGAAGGTGAGAGTAAAGTGAAATCACACTGGCCACCTTCAAGAATGAAAGGTTTCAACACATGTTTTGCATTTTTCCTGAAGGCCTAGTTTGCTGTCCCAAGAAGAATACAAGAGGGTTTTGAAGTGTTTCATTGTTTATCATTCAAAGCTATAGAGTTTCCTCTTTCAGAATCAATGGAGATGTCTTATGTAGAAAGTATATTGTGTTTTCATACAAGGGAAGCATCTTTTTACATAGTGGAAAGCTTATAAAATTTTATGTCTTGACAAAAGGAAGCAAGCATATGGTATCACAAAGATAAACAGAGCTACAAATTTACAATTTTGAGTATGTCAAATACCCACATTGGGTTTGGAGCTAAATAAAGAAATCACAAGTACCCATATGAAATTTTTTTCTCAGAAGTGTAGTCTTCTTCAAAGTAACATTTACCCATATAGGGACTTTTACAGAATTCAGAATATAGATGAAATGGAATGAGGGTTCAAGCTCAAATTTTGGAGAGACCCAAAATACACATTATTCTCCTTAAAAGATAGATTTCTTTCATTTTCAGAATACCCACATTGGGGTATTGAATATCAAAATATACAGATTTCTTACTACTTTCAAGATACCCATGTGAGGGTTTTCAACAGAAAGGCAATAGAAATGTGTGTTCTTCAGAATATCATATACCTAGGTGGGGTTTTGTCAAGAAAAAATATTTATTCAGTGCTCTCATAGTCAAGCTTGAATATAATAGGAAATGCATCGAGATAAGCATGTTCTTCAAAATACAGTTTACCCATGTAAGGGTTTAGACATGAATCACAGAAGAAAATAGAAAACCATGATGGGTCAAGCCTAAATTTTGCATGAATATCAAAATATACAGATTCATGTTTATTTTTTAGAATACCCACATTGGGGTTTTGAATTTAAAGACAGATACTACTATTTTCAAAGATACCCATGTGAGGGTTTTACATGAAAATACAAAATATACAATATGCTCTTTTGGGTCGAGCCCAGAAAATAAAAAAACTCATTTTTGTGCATGAGTGGCCACAACCAAGAGGAGGTATTTCAGGCCCCAAGTTTCATTTGAATTAGAGAACTTTCTTTTAGTTTTCTAGCTAAGCCCAAGATCTGGAGAAAACAATGGGAATCACACAAAATTTCTGATGAAATATATTAAAAGCATTCAAGCATGGCATGGCCTGTATATGGCCTTGAATTTATAAATGAAAATGACATCTTGCAGGAGTATGTAAAGCTTTTAGGCTTTTGTTTTGCAGAAAGACAAAAGAAAGAAACAAGGCTTACCATGCGCAACTGTAGAATATCAAGCAAGCCACAACCAAGCTCTCACAGAGCTTCTATTTTTCCAGCTCAAACTCTCTCATGGCAGCCAGAGAGATATCAAAGAACACAGAGAATGAAACACATAAAAATAGATCATGAGTGCATACAAAATCTGTGGCCTTATTGGCTTTTTGTTATCAAAGAACACAGTAAATGGAGCTCACAAAACTATGAACAACTTACCTTGAATTGCAGAGTATGAGTTGACCTAGTTAGAGGAAAAAGATTTGAAGGATAATGTGAAGCTTCTAAGCTCTCAAGCTGAAACCCTAGCTACATGGCGGTGCTTCTTGCAGAGCTATTTCCTTCAAAGTCAATGATTCAAAATGGGCCGAATAAATTGGGATGCTTTGTTTTGTTCATTATGGTTTTCCCAACCCTAATTCGACTTAGGGCATGAATCTTTATTGATATACCTTTGTGTATACCTTAGGTCAAATTTCAAAAGGATCTCCATGTTTTATTTTTTTTCTAGGTCTTTAGGTCTGCCCAATGAAATATTCTTATGGCCTTAGAATTTAGGGTTATGTTGGTGATGCCTTAGTGAAAGTTGAGGAATGATGTGATGCCTTAGCTTTTAATTGATTGTTGGAGAGAAATCAATTAAAATAAGAATGTTAAAATCAGTTATTCCTTGGAGAATAAACCTTTGTCACTTAAGGTTTTTTTTAATTGATTTTAAAGAAATCAATTAGGAGATATGGTTGAGAGGATAATATTGTATTATTTTTATGATTTTTAAGAAAATCAATATTGTAAATGGAGAAATAAGGTTGTGATTGTTTTGCAAAATATTTCAAAAAAAAAATCTATAATTGCAAAAATTGAGTCAAACCCAGAGAATAATTAAATCAGCAAGCTATGTAGAGCAGGAATAAAACAAATTGTTTTATTCTTTGCTATTTTTAGCAGATTGATGTTGTTTTCTTCCTTGGTTGGATTTGAGATTCTTACTAGAGAGATAAGGTGTTTTTTTTGCTTTAAAAGCATATTTGGCCTATTTTGAGGAGCTTTTCAGTATGTATTTGCAAAAAGTGTGTTTTTTTCGCTTTTGTGTAGGCTTTTGAGGTAGTTTTTGATACCTTTCCTTGAGCTTTCTTATTGAGCTTGAATTAGGGTTTTGGAGATATATCTGGTGAAAGACATAATGTTTTTCCAGTTCAGATTTTAGTTTCTTGCTCATACACATTTTTGAGCTTGTAAACTTCCTTTGTACTCAATTTCAGATTTTGGGCATACTCCTACAGTTGAATAGAAACAACATTGCTACTTCTCAATTTTGTGCCTTTTGCAGTTTTAGTTTGTTGTTGTATTGTGATTTCTGCTTGCAGAATCCTTATCATGTCCTAGAGTTGCAATTTTAGTGTAGAAAGTTCATTAGATATAGGTTGCGTGTTGTGTTTAAACTCAAATATTCATGTAAATTATTTATGTGTTGAATTTTCATGAGAGGTTGTGAGATATTGTTGATTTCTGAAAGTTGTTTGTGAGAAGAAAATCAGAATCATCATTAAATCATTATCAATTTTGAAAGTCCCTTAAGTCATAGGTTTTAATTTCAGTCATTTCCTCTATCCCTTTTCCCAAAAAATTACTTAGAATAGGATCCATCATTCGGAGAACCAGCTCACTCTAGAGATTCTCTTTTCCCATTGATAACCCACATCTGAAAAGTATTCCATGTTTCAATAGATAGTCCGATTTTGCAAATTTGACACAAGGTGCATATCTGATTAATAACAGTTACAAATAGAGTGGAATAATGCTATGCCTCAATATATGGAGGAATTCAAAAATCATAAAACTAGGGTTAAATTTATTCCAGTTCCAAACCCAGAAGATATGAGAGAAATATTGGAGAAATCAATAGAATTATTTGATAAAATGGAAACCAATCAGGAAGGAGAGAAAGAAGATAATCAACAATCAAATGCCTAGTTTTCTTTGCTAGACATGTGACCCCACCTAGCCAAGATAGGTGAACTTGAATTTTGTGCTACACAAAGATTCAATTTGAGGATCTAGGCCGACCTAGA
Source organism: Sequoia sempervirens (assembly GCA_007258455.2). NCBI lineage: Eukaryota > Viridiplantae > Streptophyta > Pinopsida > Cupressales > Cupressaceae > Sequoia > Sequoia sempervirens. The sequence goes on from VDFB02357970.1 coordinate 46,790, forward strand.
TGAAGTTTCAAGCATTAAATGCAAGAAATATTATTTTATTAAAAGAAGCTTCTAGGCCGACCTATTTTTGGCCACCCATTTTTGTAACCTTAACTGGGCCAACCTAGTATGAGATCTCTATAAATTGGGAAGTTTTCCTCATTTGTAATGGTTAGAAATTAGAGAAAGTTGAGTGATAGTATAAGAACTAGAGCTAGGAGCTAGTATTTGTTTAGAGCAAGTGTTGTAACACTGAGTACTGGAATTGTTGGAACATTGGGTGATTCAATATAAGTAAAGACATTGTTCTTTGGTGCTCTTTCTTTTGTTGATTTATCTTGCATGTTTCTTGTTATTCCATCCTTTGAGATTTCTTTGAGATCATTAGATATATTTTAGAATTAGAGCTAGATTTGGTGTAATGGTGTTTGTGATTTAATACTTGAAGTGTTTGAGCAATCCTTGGTCCATACTTTTAGCAGCTTGTTGATTGTAAGTTGCTATGTAAAGCTAGCCTGGACCTGCAATTTATGTGCTAAGTCAATTGTGGGTATTTATTCATTTCAATTGAAAAATAGGGTTGATTTGAGTGAATGTCTCATGATCTGAAAAATCTTTAACTCCTTAGAAGATTCCACTATTTTTGTGAGATTGCAGATTAGATTTGGGTTAAGTAGGAATTAGTTTTGAGTGATTGGTCCATTTTGAGTGTTTTTCCATTTGCATTATTAGTGTTAGGAGTAATTTTAGTCTTAGAATCTCTCTAAACCCTTATCTTTTGTTATATATTTCAAAATCTGAGTTAGATTTAGGAGTTTAAAGTATCAAAATATTGCAAAATATGACAAGTTTCAAGTTCCAGCATTTGTTTGTAAGGTCCCTTTGTGATTACTAGTATTTTCACATAATTATCTGAGTTGTTTATGCATTGTCAAGACCTAAAATTAGAGACCTTGGGGTTATCTCTTGAGGCTTGCTAATAGAGATTTACCTTTCAAGAGAGATAGGATATTTGTATCTTGTCTGAGTTGTTGTTGTGTAGAAAACACCATCAACAGATTGGCACTAAAAGGAGGGCCGGAATAAGCAAGCTGGATCATTTTCTATCTACCATTTCTCCTGAAAGGTTTCGAAGAAGAACTAGATCTACACCAAGAGAAGAGGAATTTCAAGAACTACAAGCTCCTACTAGGTCAAGAAGGGTCAAAAGAAGGGGAGAGTCATTCTCTGCTCAGCCATTTCCATCATCCTCATCATCCTCACCATCCTTAAGCCCATCTGATTCTAATTCTGAAGCTATTCCCAATCAGCAACCCCAACTAGTCATTAATTCACCATTACCACCTCCACCTCCACAAATGGCTTTCTTGGTGATTAACCCATCACCCTTATCTTTTAATAATTACAATGTTATGCCCAAGAACCATGATCATTTTTTCTCCAAGTTTCACATTAATGATCCCAATAGAATTATAGAGGAACATATCAGGATTTTCTAGACTTGTCTAAGGGATAGGGGGATTAACCATGAAGATGTTGAATGTATACTTTTCCCTTATTCCCTAGGAGAAGATGCCTTTTATTAGTACAATCATCTACCTATTGGATCAATTCACGATTGGAATGAGCTAGAAATGACATTTTTGCAGAAATTTAAGATTCCCATTACTACTAATGAGTTATATCTACAGTTCAACAAGGTCAAGAGAGAAGTTAATGAGCCTATAGGGTCCTTTAATAATAGATTTCATCAAGAATATACTAGACTGTAGGATCCTTATGTTGCAGATGATTCCAATACTTTAGATGTCTATTATGAAGGTCTTGATAGTCTTACAACCACCTTTCTCAAGTGGAGACCCAATCCTCCAACTACCTTACTTGGTGCATACATAGAGGCTATCAAGGTCAATACATATTTATGACAACACTTGTTAGGACCTTTACCATCATTAGGACCCACTACTCACCTAGGACAAGTCCAGGCTCTCAATCAAGCTCTTGCCAATCATACTCATATTATGAATCCAGTGCCACAATTTCCTTTAGTCCCACATCCAGGTCCTCCTATAAATCAAGTCCCTCCTATGGCTAATTATCCTCAAGAAAGTGTCAATTAGGCCCTTCATCCACAACAATAGGCTTGTTTCCACACATATTTGTAGAATTATGTAGTATTGAACCAGTCTCTAAGCTTTGGGGTGACAACAGGGTACCCTCAAAATAATGTGAATTAGACTCCCTATAGTAATCCTAAAAAAGATAGACTTGATGAGCTGATTGAGCAGGTAAAAAAGATGAATATGGAGGTCACCTATTTGAGAAATTAGAAAAGTCAATTCCAGGTTGCTCAAAGGAGTATGTAGTCCAATTATAATAGGGAGAATCGAGAGTCCCAACAAGGAAATGGACAAAGCTTTGATATAGGGAAATCTTCTAGTCAAAATTTTGATAAAGGAAAGGAAGGTGGACAAGGATATGAAAGAAGGAAACCACCTAGACATAATAGGACATGGAACAAAAGGCCAAACAATGGAGGTGTCCCTACTCCATTGGATCAACCCCCTAGTCAAGAGAAGCCTTCAATTGGTGTGTATGTGGCTAAAAAAACTTTATCTGGATGGTGTAGACTTCATAAGATGACTCAACATTATGAGTTGGATTTCCCAGAATTCCAAACGGCTGCATCCATCTTCCAATACAAGGTTGAAAACAACTCCAGTGGCCAAGAATTGGTACCATCAAGGTCTTATGATTCTCAAGTCCTAGTAGTAAATCATGATCCATTTCCAAAAGGAGAAGGGAATGGACCAAAAGAAGAGTCAAGGAAGTAGGAGGATGAGATAGATCAAGTGTATAATGGAGATGAGGTCTCACAATTGTTTGATGAAGGTGCTGAAAATGACAATGGTCCTCTGGATGAAGAAGAGATCAGTATTGAGGAAGTGCAAATGTTCCAACAACCTATCAAAAAGTATGATTTGAGGAATAGACCAACTAGAGGTCCATTTACTACTTCTATTCCTCCAAACAATTTCACCACACCTCCCAACCCTAATGCTAGTAATAATCCATCTTATTCTCATGTACCCACATAATACTTTTCAAAAGGAGGGCAATCTGATCCTACTAAAGGAAAGAACCTAGATGAAAGTAAGGAGAAGTCAGTCAGTCATGTCAAGGACTTTCTTGTTGATATGAATGTGGAGCAACTAGGTGAGTACGTGTCTGAGGAAATCAAGAAACTGAATGTAAGTCTTTCTTCTTTTGAGTTGATGAGAGTTCCTGCTATCAGAAATTTTGTTCTAGGAACTTTTAAGTCAAATACAACTCCTCAAGATAGGGCAGTGAGTGAAGTAGTTGGGAAAACTCCCAATTCACAAGTGTCAAAAGATAAAAGTCAAATCCAATCATAGCCTGGGGACAAAGGGAAAGAAAAGGATAAAAAATCAATTTGCATAGGTTGATACTAAGCTAACTTTATTTCAAGGTAGAATAGAAACCCCTCCATTTCTGATTTATGTTCATCTTTTTGGGAAGAACTTGCAAAATTTCTTTCTAGATTTAGGTGCTTCCATGAATGTGATGCTCGTTGTTGTCTGTAGAGCCCTGGGCATTACCCCTATTGTATCTCAAAAGGTCACTTAGCTTGAAAAAACTAAAGTGAATGTAGTAGGAGAACTAAACATGATTCCCATGCAAATTGCTTCAAATCCTAGAATCCAGCAAGTCATTAATATACAGGTAGCAGATATTCCTGATACTTATGGTTTGATTCTGGGAAGAGACTTTACTAGGGCCTTAAATGGATATGTATCAATTGATCATTCCCATATGTGGCTTCCCTGGAAAGGGGTACCAAATCAAATCAAGATTGAAAGAGAATCTCGAATGAAGTATGTAATCATGGAATACAAGAATACTTCAAATGAAGTATTGGTATCAGAGGTAAGTATGGGAAATTATGTATTGGCAGCCCCTATTGAGGAATCAAATACAGAGGAAGTCTTCATGCTACATACCACATGAGTTGAATTCACAATAGAATCCAGTAGTACTGGGGCACTAGTGGAATCAATTGAGGAAGGTGATGATCCAGAAGATAGCCAACTCAGCTTGTTAGACAACTTTCAAGAATTCATTCAGTAATGCATAGAAGATCAGATTCACCTTAGTAGAGACATGAATTTTGAAGAGTTGCTTCTTCCAAGTTAGTGTAGAGTTCATAATGTTGCTCACTCAGAACTAGAATGTTGCCTATTTCAAACAACAATCAAATAGATACAAAGGTGCATCAATCCCACCCCAACTGTTAGAATTAATGTGCAAAGTACTCAAGATGATCCCAAAGGAAAAAGCCTAATGCCTTCTGAAGAATCCTCCAGTAGTCATAACATCGAAGATAAGTCGAGAGGATCTGGAGATGCTAGTTGTTGGACACTAAGATTCGATGGATCTAAATCAAAGCAAGGTGCTAGAGCAGGATTTGAGTTGATTAGCCCTAAATGTAAAACCTTCTTTGCTACGCATAGACTTTGATTTCATTGTACCAATAATGTGGCTGAGTATGAGGCTTTGATTCATGGATTACTTATGGCACTAAGAAAGAAGGTTAAGATTCTACAAGTATTTGGAGATTTAGAATTGGTGGTTAGGAAAGTTAGGAATCAATACTCGTGTCATGACAAAAGGATGGCCAACTATAGGAATAGAGTATGGGACCTTATCGAGGGATTTGATGCCTTCAACATTTAGTTGATACCTCGCAGCAAGAACCAAACTATAAATTCTTTGGCCCAGGTAGCTAGTACTTTTCAACCCCTATCACTTTCTGGCTTGAAGAAATTCACCATAGAGTTAACTCCAGTACCTTCAATGCCTGACAATGTGACCAACTTTCAAGTATTTGAAGATGACAAGCATATCTTGGATTTTATTACAAGCTCATATGCATTTACTTCTTAGATAATTGATGAAGCTGAGCCTCAAGAAGTGAAGATGGACTTAGAGGGGGTCATCAATCTAAATACCAACACCATTCCAAGAGGAATGGTGCAAATGGAAAGAATTTTTGATCTTGATAGGATAAAAGATCAAGAGCAAGAAGCTAAGAAGGAGTCCATTAGTAGTCGGTGTGATACATATAATATGGGAAAACCAGATAATGTTAAGAATGTCTTTATTTGCAAAGTATGTACTCTAGAAGAAAGGAGGGGGATCATGGATGCATTACATACATATCAAGATGTGATAACTTGGAGCTATGAGGATTTGAAGACATATGATACTTCAATTATTACACACACTATTCCTCTCTAGCCAAGGGCAAAGCCTTTTAGACAAAGACAAAGACCAATCAATTCCCTGTTGCAGCCAATTATTTAGAAGGAGGTATAGAAGCTATTATCTACCCATATCATATTTCTAGTTAGACATTCAACTTGGGTTGCCAATTTGGTACCAGTGAGAAAGAAGAATGGAGAAATCAGGCTTTGCATTGATTTCAGAAACCTTAATTGGGCATTAGAAAAGGACAATTATCCAGTCCCTTCACTAGATGAAGTGTTGTAGATTGTTAGTGGATCTCAAATGATGTCCATTTTAGATGGATATTCTAGATATAATTAGGCTATGGTGCAATATGAGGATAGGCATAAAATTTCCTTCACTAAAAAATGGGGCACTTTTGCTTACAGGAGAATGCCTTTTGGACTGACCAATGCTGGAGCAACTTTCCAGAGAAATATGGACATTGCCTTCAAGGACATCATTGGTAAGTGCATTATTATTTATATGGATGATTTGATAGTCTTTTCTAAGAAATGAGGTGACCATATAGCAGACTTGTGCAAAGTATTTCAAAAGTGTAGGGAATTTGGCATTTCACTTAATCCAAAGAAATGCATCTTTGGAGTCACTGAAGGAAAGATACTAGGACATGTCATTTTAGAAAAGGGGATTGTTATTGATCCTGAATGAGTGGAAGTCATACTTAAGATCTAGCCACTTGCTAGTAAGAAGGAAATGAAATCATTCTTTGGAAAAATCAGCTTTGTCACAAAATTTATCACTAGATTTGCATAAATAGTTAAACCATTGAATACAATACTGAAGCAAGAAGCAAAAGTTGAATGGAGTGCAAAGGAAAAGGAGGCATTTGAAAAAATTAAGAGGGTCGTTGTTGAAGCTCCATTATTGGTGAGTCATAATTATTCCAAACCTTTCTATATATATTTATTTTCCTCTAATAATTCATGTGCTAGTATGTTAACACAAAAGTCTGACCAAGGAAATGAGAATCCAATAGCATTCATAAGTGCTCCTTTAAAAGATGTAGAATTAAGATATCCAAGTGTGTAAAAGTAGGAATATTCCTTGGTTAGAGCTGTAAATAAATTCAAACATTAAATCATGAGGAATAAAGTCTTTGCAATAGTACCTGATCTTGTAGTTAAGCTTCTACTGATGCAAAATGAATAGGGAGAATGCAGAGCGAAGTTGGTGACTATGTTATAGGAATACAATATTGAGATTCAACCCATGAAATTGGTGAGAGGGAAAGGACTAACCAAGACAAAGGAAAAAATGGGTCGTGACCTTATAGCCCAACACTACCATCTCCAAGATGTGTCTCCAGGTGATTGGTATGATGATATTATATATTATCTCTTAAATCAACAATGTCCCTATCATCTCAATGTAGTACAAAGGAGAGATTTTTTTTTTCAAAAGTGACAATTTTATGATGAAGGGAGCTATCCTATACAAGAAAAATCATGAGGGTGTTTATTTGAGGTGCCTAGGAAAAGAAGAAGTTGAAAGAGTAATGGAAGAATTCCATGACAGATATGGCACAGGCCATGGATCTACCCCTTCCACTACAAATTAGATTTTGAGGGCTGGCTACTATTGGCCCACATTGTTCAAAGATGAAAACAACCATGTGAGAACCTACCATGTGTGTCAGACTGCAGCAAGCAGGGAGAAGTATGTAGCTCTTCCAATCCAACAAGTCATAGAGGTAAAACTGTTTGCACAATGGGGATTGGACTTCATTGGTCCAATCAACCCACCCTCTTCAGTAGGCCATAGGTATATTCTCACTGTAACTAATTACTTTACTAGATGGACTGAGGCTCTTGCTTGTAAACAGTGCACTTCTGAAGTGGTGATCAACTTTCTAGAATTAGGTATTATCAATCGCTTTGGTTGCCCATTTTATTTAGTTTGTGATAATGGTCTTGCATTTGCATCATTAAAGTTTTCTAGTTAGGATTTTGATCATGGAATCATTGTTAAATTTGCATCCAACTAGTACCTGCAAGGTATCGGTTTGGATGAGTCCTCAAATAAGAACCTTTTAATAGTCATTCATAAATTGTTAGAGAGGAATCCCAAAGATTGGCACACCCAGCTTAGATTTTCTCTTTGGGAAGATTGCACCAAACATAAGGCCTCTCTAGGAACTTCTCCCTATCACCTTGTGTATGGTTTGGAACTTGTATTTCCCATCTAATTGAAGATTCCCACTTTGCAATTTATTAATGAATACTATGATGAAGGGGATAAACGTGAAGCCTGTATGGCTGAGCTTCTGCACCTTGAAGAGAAAAGAGATGAATCTTTAGAAAACCTTGCTAAAAATCAAGGTATAGTCAAGAGATGGTTTGATAAAAGATCCAAGATGAAAGCCTTTAGAATCTCTAACTTGGTTCTTTGCTGGGATAAGGCACATGATTGAAAAGGGGAGCATGGAAAATTTGACAAACTTTGGCTTGGCCCTTACCAGATTTTAGAGATACTAGGAGACAATGCTTTTTTCCTGAAAACTCTCACTGGAAAGGATATCCCATTGCCTATTAATGGGAAATATTTGAAGCATTACTTCCAATCCTGAGTTGTTCACAGCTCTTTCCTTGTACATAATTAGGTTAGGTTTCTTTGCCTTGTTTTGTTTTGGTTTTGGGTTAGGGTATGTTTGCTTTTTGTTTTTCTTTGCTTTTGGGTTCTCCTATTTACTTCTGGGCTTGTTGCACCTACAAAACAATCATTATATCACCTAGGATTGTTCTAAATATTTCTTTTACAAACTTTAATCATCTTTCTAGGGTCAATTGGTAGAAGTCCTTTATTTGGTGTCACATGTGTCAATGTTGAGAGTAGATTAGTCACTGGATTAAGTTAAATCTAGAATGTGACTAGGTCTCACATTTATACACATATCTTAAAAGGAATTCCAAGGTTGTTAATAGTTCCTTATGAAGTCTAGTCAAGTGAAAAATTGTATTTCTTCTTCAGTGCCCCTGTGGCTCTCAGCCATGACTGTGAACTTCATTGCTTACAAGGTGAAAGGGAAAGTTTAAAAAGATCTTACAAGAACATCAAAAAAGAAAAGGAAAGAGAATATTGAAAATCAAAAGAAAATATTCACCTTATCAGGAGTTTCCAAGTATCTCTACTAGGGCTATGGACACTCAGCTAGCAATAGAGCTATGCTTGGGAGGACCACAACGATAACCTTGTTGGGGCTATGGACGCCTAACTAGCAACAAGGCTCTATCTAGGATGCTTTTGGAGTTAGAATCCTTATGTAGCTTTATTAGACCAAGTTTGGTTCCTGCTGCAACTAAGGAAAGGAAATGAATACATGTGCACACACTCTGACTCTGGTACAGGAAAGGTTTGCTTGTCTAGGGACTTTGAAGCTCTATTTGTAGGTGACCTAATGCGAGGACTAAAACTAGAGATTCTAGGTTCTTGATTCTAGTTTTTCATTGAAATGCTCTAGATAATTTCCTAGCAAAAGTCACCATTTTTTGTACAATTCTAGCACACACGCCCCGCTAAAAGTAGGGACCCTCTTTTTTCTTGTTTTGCTGTTGTGTTAACCTTTTGTAGGGTCTTGACTTCATCCCCTTAAGGGATAAGTCCCTCAATATGAGTCTTGATTCACCCATGTGCACATTGATGAAGTTTCTTTTGAAGTGCTCTCTTGCAACTTGGAGTCATTCTCCAACCCTTAGGAGTTCATTCTAGATCAAAAATTGTGGAAACCTAGTGAAACTGGCTAAGTATGGGGCATTTTTGAAAAATTCGAGCAGGCTCAGATTATCTGAACCTTAATCCAATCAGATAATCCAAGGTACCTTGGATTATCCAAAATCCACCCTGGCATCGTATTTCTAAAAATTCCAAATATCTTGTTAGGCATTAGTGAGAGGTATTTATTGCACTTTAATGGTGATATATTCAAGTTTTTCCTCTCATTTTTCTCATTTGCATTCGATTAGAGTCAAAAGCTAGCCAGACATTCTTCATTGTGCATCAAAACTTGGCTTTCTGAGGAGATTTCTCGTGGGTATTGTGGTCACCAATGGATTTCATTGCTCTCCCATCGATTTGTCTGGTTTCCTCTCTAGTTTTTCATGTGTTTGAAGGTATGTCTCGATCATTTTCATTTGTGGCATTTCTCTCATTGTTCATCTCTTCCATCAAATTCTTTTCTAACTCAAGATGGCATTGAGGTTTCATACTTTATCAAGCATTTTAGGGTTTATCACTATGTAATGAACTCGCTAGAGCTTACTAGAGAACACATTAGGGTTTCCAATTTTGGTATTTAGCCTTGGTAGATGCATATTAGGGTTTACTCTAGAAATTGGAATATGGAATTAATGGAGATTGAATCCGCTTGCAACATTTAGATTAGCTTGGACCCTAGATGAATAATTTCATGCCTATAGGTCTCGGACATGAATGTTTAGATCCAAACAATTGAGACTTTACACATAATTATCCAAGGGTTGGATGAAGATAGTCTGAATGATTAATTCATTAGGGAATTGGTGAGATTCCATGATTTTGCTCGATAAATTTCAATACTTAGCACTTTTTTGACCTTTTGGAAAGATCGAGGTGAATCTGTGCTAGCTCGGATTACTTGAGCCTTAATCCGCTCGAATAATCTGACGTCACCCAGATTAGTCGAGAATCCCTTGCTTCAATATGATGAACTTAATAAAGGTCAATTTTGGGCTTCATTCAGAAACTTCTAGCTACCTAGGATTTTCTGAATTTTGGGTAATTCAAGGCTGGTTGGAATCTTTGATCTCCTCCAAATTTCATGCTTAATGCTCACATTTGAAGACTCATGTTGAATTTGATGCTTGAATGAACTTTTGCATCGATGATTTAATGTTTTATATCTCATGGATTTCAATTCATAAGGAGAAATAAGGTTGTTTTCTTTCATTTGATAAAGTTTAGTAAATTAGAGCTGGGATGCATTGACCAAGCTATAATCTGGTCAGAAAATCTGAGCAGGCTCAGATTCTTTGAATTTTCTGTTTTGAGCTCAAATTCAAAATGAAGGTTGATATATGATCATCTTGATTACTTTTACAAGTATTTTGTGCTTTGAAAATGGTCATTTTAAGAGGACTTATTTGATTAAGATTGTAATGTGTTATATTAGTGCTTCTCTTCTAGTAATTGTGGTCTTGTGTTAATAGATGTAGGTAGAGGAAAGTCCGGACAAGACCACTAAAACTAAAGCGGCTCTAGCACAAGAGGAAGTCAAAAAGAGGCAAGAGAGAATGAAGTATGATTTTAAGGGCATCTGGCATAACACAAGGATTTCATCCACATGGTCAAGGATCATAGACACCAACATGGGCCATATTGATTATGATGACTTCCATCAAATTTTTTTTGGAAAGACACCCACTGAGCTTGCTTAGAAGATCACCTACATAGGACTAGCACAAGTAGCAGGATTTCCACCAACACAACTATGCCTAGAGCTGGCTTTAGAGTGTGCAAAACACTATGATCCTAGGACAAGAATCATCATTGGTCCTCAAGGTAGACTAATGGAAAATTTGACAAAGGAATCAATTGTAAAGGTCTTCAACATTTCCTCCCATCACAAGCTAATTGAAGAGATAAACATTGGAGAATTCACTAAATTCTATGAGGAAAACCCTAACAGAGCCTTAGAGATAATGAACAATGCTTGGATACTGAAGCCAAAGCCACACTATTCAAAGTTTCCCAAGCAACTCCATACGAGTGATTTCAAGGTGGAATACTATGATATCATAACTCTCCTAGGAAGAGTTATGGGAGTGGAAGAGGCACATATATTTCAACCTGGATGTTCCATCCCATTACTTATATTGCAGCCAACAAACATTACCATTGGGCAAGGATCATTAGCAACAATATAGATGCCCAATTGAGGAATGTGCAAGAAACCAACAAGTTCACCATGACTTCATATTTGGTGTATATTCCGACACACAAGAATAAATATAAAGGTCTCAGCTATAAAGGAGTCTTGGGGAAAGATAGGATATGGGAGGTATATCCTCAATTGCAATATAAAACATCAAATTATAGGAGGTCTAATGATGTCTTCTTTAAGTAAATTCCTATATTGTTTCAGGATGCCTTTTACATGAGAATCTCTGCAGATGCAATGGATTTGATATAGAATTATGGTCAATGTTTTATTCAATTTTAAAGGTTTACATAGATTAGGGTGCAAGGATCACCAGTTGTTCCCCTTAGATTGCCTAGATATCCCACCAACAAGCTCCTCTTATTAGAACTAACAAAGCAGGTAATTGGTTTTGAAGAAATTTTGTAGAGAGGAAACATAAAGAAGAAAGGTTTGGGATTTGAATTCCCATTAAGAATAGGAGGACTAGAGGCTTTCCCTTCTATCTAGAGTGCCCAACATTCTGAGAAATAAATGAAAAAATTTGAATTGTACTCCCACACCAATAGAGAAAGTTTTGATCCTTATGGGAAGGCTGGAAAGCAATAAAATAGAACTTTTAGGCACAAGGATCATATTGAAGATTATTGGGCCAATTGTAGAGATGAGTGGGAGGTCATCAGAAGAAGGTTTTCCAGACTACCTTTGAGATTGATCAGGTTGTATAGGGTTGTGGAAGTACTAGACCAAGTGGAAGATGATGAAGTAGGCCTTCTTCAACATCATGATTATGAACCATATAGAAATAGGCCATTTCCCCCAATAAATTGGTCTGAAGAGGAGATAACTAATTTAAATCAAATCACTGAACCGGTTAAAAAATATTCCAGGTTGTGGGTAAAGCATCAAGTTTTGAAATTGGAAGTTGAAGGTATTAAATTCACTTATGATCTAATGGGAGACATGGAGTCTCATGATGAAGAAGTTAAAGCTAACAAGCAAGATGAAGCTACTAAACCCCATGAGGTGGAAGCCTTTCAAGAAACACTGTCAATTAAGAGAAGAACAAGGATCCAAGTGCAAACAAAGAGGGTTCCACAAGCTAAAGCAAATTTTGAAGAAGGAGAGGCCTCACAACCAATGAGGAAGAGAAGGATAATTATTGAAAGACAAAAGGCTGAAAAAGCTGTGAAGAATGAGGCTAACACATATGCTCCTTCAATTACAAATGTGATAGAGTTGGAAAGTTTAGGGGAGAAGCCCCAATTCTATGTGATAAGAAATTCTCCCAAACAAAGGGTTGTTCAAATAGAAGCAGGAAAGATAGTAGAGAATGAGTTGCATGATGAAGAGACACCTATAGATGATGTTTAGAAGAGAGTGGCTCCAGGAAATAATTATCCTATCCTTTCTCCACATTTACATCAAAATGATTATATTTCTGAATAGGTACTTTGAGAGGAAGGAAACATATCAAACAATCCTGAGTAGTTAAATGAAGAAGATGATACCATTTCCACTCCTGACAGTGGAGAATGAAGAAGGTTTGTGCAAGATATGGGCCAGTCAACCTCTGGAGCTAAAAGAAAAAATATAGAATTAGAATTTGTACAAGGAAAAGTGGTAAGATATCCTAAGAGGGTGATAGTGGATGAGCCACCAAATAATCTAGAGGAAGAAGATGATAAAGAAGAAGATGTTGTAGATAGTCCTAATCAAGACAAAGAAGGACAGGAGAATCAACTAGAGGTTGAAAGGGATGTTGAAGTGAATGTGACTAATAATCCTGATAGGGAGGTGACAAATGAAGCATCTACAACTCCAAATTGGCCAGAAAAGATGCTAAGCAAAAATCCAATCATTGTATAGGAGGAAACCCCAAGTTGGGATAAGCTACTTGAGCAATTTGGGCAGCCAAAATAGAGGAAAAGGGTCAGGACTATGTCTAGGATTACAAGGGATGAATTCAATAATAGGTTAGTTCATGTGGTTGTCCCTCCACTAGACAAGTTTAAAGATCAGGTCAGGTCTTTAGATTATAAGGTACAAACAATCAATCTGGGGCCTACAACAAAAGATCAAGAGAAATAAGAATTCCAAGAGTCCTCTCAGGCTCTTGAGAAGATTAGATAAGGAAACAGAGGAGAAGGAGAAATTTCAAAAGCAACTAAATGATGTATATAAGTATGTGCAACACTTGATGAAACGTCTGCAAACTATGGGGAGTGAAAGAGTTGTTCCTAAAGAATTGTTGCCTAAAGAGGTAGTCAATGAAATTGGAAGATTGAAATATTCTATGCATTCTACACATAGCTGGCTTATGGAGGTGAGCAGGAGAGGAGATGAGGAAATTAAGTAAATTATGAGGACATACACCAATGCCTTTGATTTTCTTGAACACACTTCTCAATTTGTTGCAGATTGCAATAAAATTGATGAATCCACTGATAATAAATTGAAGAAGATTTTGCAAGTACTTAAGGAAGATATGGCCAAGTTGAATATCTTCTCTCAAGATGAAATTGGGAAGATAAAGGAGTGGGTATAATTCTAGAACTATAGAAAGGAGCTTCTCACTAAAGCATTGAAGAAAATAATGAAACTTCAAGGAAAGATGGAGGAGATATATAATAGCTACATCACTTTTCTTGAGATAGTTACTGGTAGGAAGAAATTTGGATAAAATAATATGAATTTTGGTAGATTGCAAGGGTGGTGGCATGAAGTTTATGCTCCATTTGATAGTGCTCCAATTGTTAAAGAGAATCTAGAAGATGCAACCATTTACATTTCAAAATTGGATAAGTATCATGAGTTACAAATAGAGTGGAATAGAGCTATGCCTCAATATCTGGAGGAATTCAAAAATCATAAAACTAGGGTTAAATTTATTCTAGTTCTAGACCCAGAAGATATGAGAGAAATATTGGAGAAATCAAAAGAATTGTTTGATAAATTGGGAGCCAATTAGGAAGGAGAGAATGAAGATAATCAACAAACAGTTGCCTAGTTTTCTATGCCACACATGTGACCCCAGCCAGCCAGGATAAGCGACCTTGAATTTTGTGCCACACAAAGATGCTATTGGAGGATCCAGGCCGACTTGGATGAAGTTTCAAACATTAAATGCAAGAATTATTATTTTATTAAAATAAGCTTCTAGGATGACCTATTTTTGGCCACCTATTTTTGTAACCCTAATTGGGACGACCTAGTATGAGATCTCTATAAATTGGGAATTTTTCCTCATTTGTAAGGGTTAGAAATTAGAGAAAGCTAAGTGATAGTCCAAGAACTAGAGCTAGGAGTTAGTATTTTCTAAGAGCAAGTGTTGTAACACTGAGTACTAGAATTGTTGCAACATTGGGTGATTCAATATAAGTAAAGACATTGTTCTTTGGTACTTTTTCTTGTGTTGATTTATCTTGCATGTTTCTTTTTATTCCATCTTTTGAAATTTATTTGAGATCATTAGATATATGTTAGACTTAGAGCTAGATTTGATGCAATGGTGTTTGTGATTTAATACTTGAAGTGTTTGAGCAATCCCTGGTCCATACTTCTAGCAGCTTGCTGATTGTAAGTTGTGTAAAGTTATCCTGGACCTTAAATTTATGTGCTAAGTTCAATTGTGGGTATTTATTCATTTCATTTGCAAAATAGGGTTGATTCGAGTGAATGTCTCATGATCTGAAAATCTTTAACTCCTTAGAATATTCCACTGTTTCTATGAGATTGCATATTAGATCTAGGTTAAGCGGGAATTAGTTTTGAGGGATTGGTCTATTTTGAGTATTTTTTCATTTTCATTATTGGTGTTAGGAGTAATTTTAGTCTTAGAATCTCTCTAAACCCTTATATTTTGTTATTTCTTTCAAAATATGAGTTAGATTTATGATTTTAAAGTATCAAAATATTGCAAAATCTGATAAGTTTCAAGTTCCAATATCTATTTGTAAGGTCTCTTTGTGATTACCAACATTTTCACATAATTTTTTGAGTTTTTTATGCATTTTTAGGACCTCACATTAGAGACCGTGGGGTTATCTCTTAAGGCTTGCTAATAGATATTTACCTTTCAAGAGAGATAGGATATTTTTATCTTGTCTGAGTTGTTGTTGTGCAGAAAATGCCATCAACAAACACCTTTGTTCTTATCACCTATAATCTAATCTTCTAAATGATTTAATATTACATACCTTAGAGTCTTAGGGTATTCTTGAACTTCAGGCTCTTGTGATCTCACTTCTGTACTTTCACTAGTTTCTTCCTCTTGATTTTCTTGATTCACTAGAATGATGTGAACTTGATTTAGAGTCTAAACATTCTTTCCTTTATCTGAACTATCATTCTAATAATCTGAATCATATATGCAGGTTTTGGATGGTCTAATCATGTCTTCATCAACCTTGACATTAGTACTTTCAATTACTTTCCTCAATCTCTTATTGTAGCACTGGTAGGCTTTACTTTTAGTAGAGTAACCAAGAAAGATTCCTTCATCACTTCTAGCATCAAACTTTCTTATATCTTCATCTCTTTTGATATAGCATTTACTCCCAAAGATTTTAAAGTATCTAATAGTAAGCTTATGACCAAACCATAGCTCATAAGGAGTCTTACCAGTATCACCTTTGACATGTACCCGGTTGAGAGTGTAAACAACAATACTCACAGCTTATCTCTAGTAGATATGCAGAACATTTCCTTCCAGCATCATAGTCCTAGCAGCTTCTTGAATTGCCCTATTCTTCCTTTCCACAACTCCATTTTGCTGAGGGGTCTGTGGGGAAGATAATTTTCTCTTTATCCCATGCTCTTCACAAAAAGAATTAAACTCACCAGAAGTGAATTCACCACCTCTATCTGATCTCAAACATTTAATCTCCAAACTTGTCTTTGTCTCAACCATAGCCTTAAAAATCTTGAATTTCTCTAGAGCTTCAGATTTTTCCCTTAAGAAATTAACCCAAATCAATCTAGAATAATCATCAATAAGTAGCATGAAATACCTATCTCCTTGTAAACTTTTGACTCTAGAAGGACCACAAAAGTTAGTATGCACAAGCTCCAATACTTCATTTAAACAATGTTGTTTGCTCTAAAATGAAACTCTAGTTTGCTTCCCTAACTAACATTCCTTGCATTTAGTATTAGTAGGTTTTATCAACTTAGGAATATCTCTCATTTCCTGAGTAGAACTTATCTTGGTAATATTGTCAAAGTTTACATGACACAATCTCCTATGCCACAACCAACTTTCATCAACTTGAGCAATTAGAAAACTTTTACTGGTAGAACTTAGGTGAAAGATATTACCTTTTGTTTTTGTACCAGATGCAATCACATTTTTGAAACTCCCAAATATTCTACACTTTCCATCCTTGAATTGACGATTTTATCCCTTTTCAACCATCGTTCCAACACTTAAGAGATTATGCTTCAAACCTTCCACATATAGAACATCATCAGTATTATGCTTACCATCAAGAGAAATGGATCCTTTGCCACGAATTACACTAGCTTTTTCATCACCAAATCTTACAACACCACCATCATACTTTTCCAAGATCACAAATTTAATTTTATCACCTGTCACGTGATGAGAGCATCCACTGTCAATCACCCATTCATATTTTTCTTCAAATCTGGCAGCTAGAGCTTTCTCCACATTTATGAAACTAGTAGATTCAGTAGGTACTGGATTATTTTCCTTGATATCAATAAATACCCATTCATCCTCACTTAAATTCCCTTTATCAGATTCATCATCTATCACACCTTTATCAGTAGTATAATAACAATTTCTTTGGAACCTAGGCTTGTTAGGCCTTGGCTTAGGAACTCTTTTTTGACACCTTGAGGAAAAATGACCTATCTTATTGCAAGAAAAACATTTAGGAGGAAATTTCCCTTTATACTTACCTTCTCCTTTGGCTACCCTCTTGACAATAAGTGCTTCAAGCTCATCTAGTTTTATCTCTTCTTCTTCAATCTCTCTCATTTCCTGCTAATACTTGGAAATTTTTCTAGAAGAAATTTCTCTTGGATCATATCTCTACTTATCTTTTCTAGAGATAGTAGATTTGAATGCAGATTCCATCTTAGGAAGAGATTAACCAAACTCACTTAACTCAAAAGCAACGAGCTTACCAATCAACATGTCTCTCATTACATTTTTCATAGTTTAGATCTCCTCAATAGCAACAACTTTTTGTTTGTATGCAACAAGCAAGGATCTAAGCACTTTAGCAAAAATCTTTGATTCTTCGAATGTTCCACTAGCACATCTGATACTACACACAAGTTCATTTACTCTCTACATAAAAGAAGTGATGTTCTCATCTTCACCCATTCTCAACATTTCATATTTCCCTTTCAGGCTTTGCAACTTAGAAATATTCACATGGGTATCACCTTCATACAAAGTTTCCAACTTTTTCCAAATCTCATAAGCAGTCTTCAACTCCATTATATTTGTCATCTCAAAATCAGTCAGAGCACTCAACAATGCTTCCTTAGCCATGATATTATACTCAGATTATTTAATATCACCTATAGTAGAAGGACCATTCTATGGGATGATATACCTAGTCTTTGTAATGTTCCAATAAGGTTCACCAATGCATCTTAGATGACACTCCATTCAAGTCTTCCATAGAGAATAATTATTTCCATCAAATCTCAGACTATCCTTCTTATATGTCACCATCTCAGATCACCTCAAGTAGTCAAGCTTCTCCAGAGGAACCTTCTCTAATACCAATTGTTGGAAACACAAGGGTAGACAACTGAGAGGGGGCGGGTGAATCAGTTGTCACAAAAATTATACTTATTAAAATTATTCTTAGATCTGATAAATAAACATGAAAGCATAAACCATCACCACATAAAAAACACACATAACACCAAAATTTTTACATGGAAACCTTGTTAGGGGAAAAACCACGGTGGAGGTTAGTCCACAAGATTATACTCTATTAAAAGTATTATAAATGGGGAAGGCACATGCATTCAGGCACACTGCCTAGAGCTCACTACTCAAATACAAAAGGCTTACTACCCAGAAGAAGACTCACTGTCTTACAATAACATTCGGATTACATCTGAAATATTTTGAACTAAGAAAATAATGTCTTCTAATGCTTGATTATAGTTCTAGTTAAGCACATAAACTCTTCTTCACACTTTAATTTTCCTTCAAAATATTAGAACATTATTCACACTTAGCACGCAGCATACATCACACACCATACATCAAATGGTATAAAAAATTGATCATATATATCCGCGACTAGGGATAACATCAACTACATGTCGGCCCAACAAAATATGAAATGTGTACAAACTGTCGGCCCAAATCAATAAACAATTATCAATGTGAATCAAATAATGTCAACCAAAAAATAGTAAGGACCCAAAACAACATCCTCAAATATGGAACACCTTCAAAAATTATGCCTCAAAGATCTGCAACATGCTACAATCACCTTGTTGGTCATGATCATGAAAAACATGAACTCACAGAAGAAAATCATCAATCTCGAGCACAACGATCATTGCAGACCAACAACATAGATAGAGAATGATCTAGAAAAATCCACAAGCATCATGAATCACCACAGAAGCATTTGTAACAATTCAAATTACTAGAATCACATTATCTTCTTTCAGGAACACCAACTAAAGCAACAGAACAACTGTCAGAACATAGATACTCATAACTCAATCAAATCTTTATGTGAACCTCTAAAATTTCATGTGGATAGACTAGATATACTTGTCAACAAACCCTTTAATCCATAACCTCTTATCATCAATATACTGAGCTAGCCACCATATTGAACTTCAATCCATCCTTGACAACCTGCAAGTTATTTTATTACAATTTTCTCAATATCCTCGACATATATAGCCTTAAAGACATTAATGCCAATAGTGTTGACATCAATGACAACCACATATCAGCAATATCCAACATCTTCAACTATTTTCTTCTCCTCTACTTGTACTTTCAAACAAGAAATATCTTCATTAGCCTTCTTCAATTGATTAGTTACTTCCTTACGCCTATCTTTGAATTTTTTTAATTTCTCTTTTAATTTCTGAACACATTCATTTGCTTCATCAAGATTTTCTTCTAGATCTCTATTTTCTCTTTCAACTTTTTCAAGATCCTTGAGAGAAATTTGGAGCTCTTCTTTATCATCCATTTCTTCCATTCTCAGGATCTCCCTCAAGCTGTTAGGCCTTTTCAAAGGAACTAAGCTCTAATACCAATTGTCAAATGTCCAAGATACTAGAGGGGGGTGAATTAGTATCTTCTTAAATTTATTGATTAGATACAACCCAATTATTCCAATGCATACAATAGTAAAGATACATAAAAGAATTAACAAAACATGAAATTAGAGAACACGTAAACACTAGGATTTTTATGTGGAAAACCCAAAATGGGAAAAAACCACGGTGAGTGTTAGCTCACAATATAGTATAACTAGTTATAAAATATTACAAAATGGGTGGCTCACTACCAAAACTCACTATCTAGAACCAAAGGCTCACTGCCTACAAAATTACAATGACATAAGATGGCTTACAATTAGAAAAATGAATTGATGGAGTACACCTATTGACTGCAAATTTAGTTCTGATGTAGCTCAGTAAATAGAATTAACACACTTCATCATATTTAATATTCTTTACATTCGGATTCAAAACATGCCAAAAATTCACACACTAAACTTCAAGGATTATCCATTATATATCTAATCTCTCTACAAGCATTAGTTAGGTTGGCCTAATTACATGCACTTCTTATTTACCAAAAATACCACCTGTCAACTACAAGAATTCATAATAACTTCTGAAAGGATCATTCACACATCCAACATGCTTCATCAATTTGGCATGGATCTAAAATAGGTCACACATATATGTACATAACAAAATTATTTCACCTTTACACAATTTCCCAAAGAAGTCAGCCAGGAATAGACTTCAAACCAAAAAGAAAAAACTTTTTGTACGAGCACCGAATACGTGAAATCTTGAATGTGCATGCTCCCGACATCTACAAACTGTTTCCCAAAACCGCAAGCAATATTAATCACCAATTAATAGATGTAGACCAAAATACTGAAGGTTATAAGAAAAATACTAGTTTAGATACCAGACTAGAATACCAAAATAACTTCAATCTGGATCTTGCAATTGTAACTCATATATCATGGTGACATCAATGACAACACAAGGTAGCAAAATGATATTTTCTTCATTTTTCCAACACAATGTTCATCAAATGTGACAATATGGTGATGCTTTTGATCCTAATAATAACCCAGATTCAAAGAAAGAGAAAAAGAGAAGGGTTTGAGAGAGATATCTAAACTAATTCCTAAGATCAATCACAACAATGATGAATGTTGCAAATGGACATATCCCCAATAAAACCAATCTCTGCTTAATCAAGGGCAAGCGTACAACTCCACATAAATAGTGCAATCTTCTAAGGAAATCGAAAGATTTTCAAACTATGAATATTCATCCACATAACCAATTATTGACACAATTTAAACAAAAATTGATAGTTGAACTTAGCATAAAATGAGGCCCAAACTAACTTTACACAGTAACCTAAAATCAACAAATTTCCAAAAGTATGGACTGGAGATCGATCAAATATCATTCACATTTTATCATTATCATGAAAGAACTAAAAACTAACATCTAACAATGAGAATCAAGAACAAGAAACCATATAGCTGTTGAAGTTGAACACAATTTTTTCCAAATCAACAACCCATTTGCATTAAATTCTCTAGAATTTACATAACATTTTCCAACTCTCTCTCCTCTCCTACAGCTATTGGCTTGCAGAATATAACTCCTAACTTAGCCAATTCTAGCATTCTAACCCTAGCTTCTAACCCTTTACAAATGAGAAGGCACTAGTCTTTTATAGATTTTACATTATAATTTAAATGGCCAAGATTAAATCAATCCAATGGAATAGATTACACTTCTAGAAGCATCCAACAGTTACATCAAGTTTGGTACATGTGATACATCATCATCCAATTGAATAATTCTATTACAACCAAGAGCAATGAGAAAAAGAGACCTGCAACCTAGACATTGATAAAAATTCCCATTGGAGAACAAAAGCAGCATCACATGTCTTCTCATGTTTAAAATAGATACTTCAGTTGTAGATAGGTTGTCGTACGAATTCTTATGCAGGACCCACATTTAATATTTGAGTTGAAATCTTCAAGATTTTCCTCTTGGCACGAATCCATATGCAAGTCCCCCTTTTGATTTATTTAATTTTGAAAAATAGATATCATCATTAGTAGCTCACATGTTAAAAATCCAATCCATAAAATATCCAAATTAAACTTGAAAATTTTGGCCCTTTAAGAAAACTTTCCATTTTTGGATTTTTTTTTTTGAAAAAATTCCATTTCAAGAATTTTTATTTTTAGGAACATTTTAAAATTTCAAGAAAATTTCCATTATTGGAAATTTTTGTTTCGAGGAAAAAATGCATTTTGGGAAAAATTTTCCATTTTGGGAAAAAAATTCCATTTTGAAAATTTCAGGATTTTTGATGGATCTTGGATTTTTCAAAAATGGAAATTTTGGGAATTTTGATTTGTCATGGATTTTGGGAAAATCCGCCAAGGCTCGAACTTTCCCAAGGGCTCGGATTTTCCCAGGTTTAGTTCTCTGGGAAAGTCCGCTAGGGCTTGGATTTTTTGAAATCCATGGCAGGTCAAAATTCCCCAAACTCCATAACTTCTTTTTCCAGAAGGAATTTTTGAAAAGTTCAAAAAGCAACCTAGCCTAATTTTTCATCCTCTATCCATGGGTACAAAAAATATTTACATATAACATTTAAAATTCACTTCAAAATCCTCATTTCCAAAATCCATGATAGGTGGATTTCTCCCAAACCCTCAAGATGCCTCAAAATATTGCCTTCATCAAATCAAGTCTGGACTTAATCCCAAAATAACCTCCCAAGGAGAGCAAAACTGAAAATTTGACCAAGCCAAGATGTGGATATGTAAAAGAAAAAAGAGGGCCCTCACCTCTGGTGGGGCATGTGTGCAAAAATTGCACAACAAAGGAGAAGCAAAGTTTGTTTGTATTGGCACACTGGTTTGCATATGAAATGTAGAAAGTTGTCGCTCTATGTTTTGAGAGATAGAACCACCAATTTCCTTCAAGTTCCATTCAAGGAAACCTTAGAGATCTCAATATAGGGATGGAAATGAGGGAAAGATATTTACAATAAGGTGTCCTAGGGGTGTGATTAAATACTAAAAGGGGGTTCTCCACCAAGAAAGGATTGGAAAGAAAGAAATGCAATGATTTGTAAACCTAACTATGCAACTCAAGATAAGAAATTGAAAATCAAAATAATGGACTAAGAAAGGACAAAGGGGCACTTGGAAAACTGAAGAAGCTTGGAATAAGATCTGAAATCTTAAAAATCTAAATTTTAGTGCACACTGGGACTCATATGCCAACATGTATGATTTAGTCCCAATTTAGGGTTTTAGGTCAAATTCAGAATTTGGAACTACAAAACTAGGATCTATAGAGAATACTTAAAATTTAGTATACTAGGACTCATATGCCACAAGTGGTGATTTAGTCCCTATATCAAGGTTGATTTGAAACTTTGATATCCTCTAATGTTCTCCTATAGCTTCTCTCCTATCAAATCTTTGAGTCTGAAACATTGAATTGCAACCTGTAGGTAAATTTTCATGATCTTGCAATGTAGATGACAACTTTAACAACTTGAAAACTTTTCTCTAATCTTGCTCTTTAATGGATCTTCAACCAAACTATGCAAATCACACATCAAAGAGAGAAAAATGTTGTTTTTTTGGTGGATACGGGTTTGCCTTGGTCAGACCCCATTTTGGTAATCAAAACTTGAAATAAATAGAAATATAATGAAGGAATGATGAATGAACAAATAAGCTATGTTCCAACTCACCAAACCCCCAAAATAAAGGCTGCAATCTTGTAAGTAATGGCTGGAATGAATGTAGATCTTGACTCTTGATTGAATGTTGTAGATCTTGACTTGAATGCTTGCTTGAATCATAAGAACCTACATCACAAATGTTAGCTCAAAAAGAAACACGATGCATGATGACTTTGACATGATGCTTGATTCTTGAATAATGCTCCAAAATGCTTGATAATCACTCTTGAATTATCTTGAATTCTCTTGTAATCATAAACTTGCTATAGGATTGCTTGCTCAGAACTTCTAGGAGAAATTATGTGAAATAACCTTGTATTTATACTTATTTATGCCAAATTTCCTAAAATCACAACAGTACAAGCTGACATCAAATCTAGGAGAATAAAATCCCACCAAGAATTTGAATTTAAAATGGGTCCAAGCTAAGTGGGACTCATACACCAATTGGAGCATATGAGTCCTAGTAGCCTAGGCTTGGGACACAAATTTCAAGAAATGTTTAGTTTTATGCTAAATCAGGTTTACTCCTCAAAACTTAGGTGGAACTCATATGCCCAAGGTGGTGTATGAGCCCTAGATCATTAAATATTGGCCATACAAACCAAAATCATTAAATTATGAGTGGTCATTTGATGTGTTTTGAGATTATCCTTAGAAAGATACATTAAATAAGGCTTGTGCATGCAAAATAGGACCAAATAAGGCATAAAGAAGCCCAATTTTAGAATGGATGGCCAAAAAAAGTGTTAAAATATAGAGGACTACATTTTTCTACACTACATTTAGCCCCCACTTTAGTGAGAGGATGAGCATGCTTCAAACTCACACTAAAGTAGGAAAAATCACATCAAGAGGGGTCCA
Organism: Sequoia sempervirens; assembly: GCA_007258455.2. Taxonomy (NCBI): domain Eukaryota; kingdom Viridiplantae; phylum Streptophyta; class Pinopsida; order Cupressales; family Cupressaceae; genus Sequoia; species Sequoia sempervirens. Next base: position 70,861 of record VDFB02357970.1, read on the forward strand.
AATGTACCAATGCTAGTAAGTAGGATGAAAACAACCAAGAGGGATGATGAAGCCCCCAAGATCAAGATCCTATGGAAAACCAACATAGGCACAAAGTAATATACATGAAAATAATATAAGGAGCAACAACAAGGAACAAGCATACACTGTAGAAGACAAAGAAAAAGAGAAAGAAAAAGAAAAAACAAAAGGGGTGGATCAAGCTTCGACCATTTATCCCACACACTCTAGATTAGATCTAAGTTGTTTTTCCAAGAATTTTTACAAGTGGAACACAATGTCCACTATGCAAACCAAATGCATGCTCACAAGGGCTAGTGGAACCTCACGTCGTCTACTACGTGAGCCACCAATGAGACACATATGCATACAGTCAGTATGCCCTCACACAAACAAGCAAGTAGCTATGGGAAAGTCATGCCTAAGTTTGGATCCCATACATACAACCATACCAAAGCTATACCTCATGATAACTTTGATAAGACACCACACAACATGACAACAAGAATTCATGAGGCATGAAAAGCTTTGTACATGCTTGACACCCATGAATAAACAAGATGGCTCCACAGGAAAGCAAAGTGTGTTATGCAAGGTGGCCATATAATTGATATTATATATGAAAAAGTAGTGTAAGGTACATTCAAAGGATTTTTTCTTAGTTCATGTAAGTCCTTAACTTAGGGAACATCATGCCTAATGTTTCCAAGAGAGGACCAATCATTGAATAGAAGATTCACAACTTAGGGGATGCAATGTGTTGCATCAAGCCACTAAGAGGAATATAGTATGCTAAGAGATATTGTGTTCTTGAGGAACATCAAACCCAATTTCACCAAAAATCAAAAAACGCATCACATGAATTAAGAGTACTACACCATGAAACATGAAATGAAAATGCAAAAGAATAATGCCAATGTATGCCTCCCACTTTAAAGAAATTGCTAAACACCATGCTGTGAGTAATTACTTTAAAGTAGCAAATGATAAATACTAACAATAAAGAGGACATGAGAGCTTATTTGGACAGCCCTATGCCAAGTCATATGTTTCCAAATAAAGCTATGTCATGAAAAGGGGTTTCCCCCAAGATGAAATCCAAAAATAACATAAGGGATCTAGATTCGGGGTCAATATGTCTTTCCTAAAATGTTTTTAGAAAGCTCAGAATTGTCACCATTCCCCAAATACTCATGGAATAGGAATAATAACACAAAGAGAGTGAAAACAAAGAATTTTTTTTTGGTTCAACATGGAAGAGACCTAAATTTCTTGACGCCTTGCATCATCCCCAAAAGAAAAACACAAGAAAAATGGAAAAGATAAAGGAAAATATTTTGTGTCAACATGGAAGAGACCTAAATTTCTTGATTCCTTTCATCATCCCCAAAATAAAAACACAAGACAAAGAAAAGATAAAGGTTTATGACATAGAGAAGAATGTAAGTACAAATACATGAATTTCACAAAGAGAGAGATACATCAAACAAAACAGCACGGGGGATCACATTACGCACATGCAATCACATAAAAGAAATATGAAAAAGAAAATAGAGACACAACTACTAAGCCACATGTGATTCAACATGTTAGCAGGTCATCCACATTCCAATCGTGTTCATCATATATAAAATGTAGAAAACTAGCCAAAGGGACAATAGCAAGTGTCGAACTAGGGTCATTACCAAGTTCAACACTCTTCCTAGGATAATTATCATTTAGCCTCATATAAGAGGAAAACAATGTATTCAATTCATTATGCACTTCTTCATCAATTTTAGCAACCTCATCATCGACATCCAATTTAATCACAATGGGAGGTCAAATGATAATTTATAAAGAAGGATTTAGCTCCTGTTGTAGTTGTGATATATGATTTTTTTGTTGCAGCGAAGAGGGAGACTCATTGTGTATTTCTTCATAAAAGTTTGGATGTTGATTTTCTTTATTGTTTTTTTCATTTAATCTTCAATCAAGAGCACAACATCTATGTCTATGCTCTCTAGTATTTTTGTTTCTTTTAGAATTATTTTCAAGTTGTCTTTGTGTAGGAGTGGGTTTATCAACCATAGGTTTCTTTTCTTCCCTAAGGGGAGGAACAAAAGGAACCATAGGATGTTGTTCAACCACTTTCTCTTTAGCTTTGTAAACTTGCTTTATCTTAGGAGGCATGATGAGATTACTTTCATTATCTCTTGGTATTTTATAGAAGATAGACAAAGAATCTATCTTAGGTTGGTCTTGGTTGCTTGGAATGTCGTTAGGTTCAATCATAGTTTCATCAATGATAGGAGGCTCAATCATGGGTTGAGGCATGTTTCTGAGGGATAGTTTTTCTATGCATTTCACCTTAAAATTTTCATATGATTTTAAAAAGAATTATTCACAAGGTTAAATAGGTTCCATAGGCTCAATCCAAAAGAAATCCAATGAAAATATCCCACAAGAAGATAGAGGATTAAAGCCACTATGGTGCATAGTAAATATTTCATTGTCAAAGGGAAACTTTAAAAATTTATGCACAATCGACAGGGTGACTTCCATGGAGCGTAGCCATGGATAACCAAGCTTCACATGGAATTGATCTAGTGTTGAGATGATGGAGAATGAGACATCTAATTATTTTGGTCCAAATTTTAAAGGAAGGTTGATTGATCCCATCATAGGGAAAGTGAAACCATTATGAATTTTTATCGATGCTTTCAGTTTATCATATGTTTCTTGATAGAGTTCATGCAACAGTAAGAATTCTTTAGTGATCACATTCTCTCCACAGACGGGATGAATTAATATCTCATTCGTGGGCTTGTCATTGATTCGACCAGCTGTGTAAAGAGGAACATCAGATGCATTTATAATTATATCTTTAGATGAGAAAGCAATATCAAGAGGTTCTTTAGTTCGACCCTTACGGGGTATAATTTCAATAAATCCCACCATATTATCCATAGGACTTTGTTCATCAATATCCATAGGACCTTGTCCAACAATATCCATATTGTCATCATTTGTGACAATATTCATCATGTTGGTTGTTTTTAATGAGCAACCAGGTTGGTCTCCTATTCTACCTATGGAGTAGCCATCTCCAGTCAAGGGAAGCTTGGAGGACATGGACCAACTGACAAGATTCAGTCAAAGACTGAGATCTTCTGCACTTTAGGCTCTACAGAACCATGGCGGGTATACCCACACAATGCCTCAAATAAGACTATACATTGCTTTTTATAGTAGATGACTCTTGATGCCAAGTATTGAGAACCTCAAATAGGGATAGATTCTCAGTAGCTCAACCTTGAAGCAACCAGGAGGTAGGGAAAGATATTAGACCAAAGATATTCAATAATTTTAAAAGGTTTTCTGAGAGGGACTAGGCTGCAGGACATACCAATGCCTAATCTTGGGCCACGGAGTCAAACACAAAAGATGGAATTCATTTGAAAACTAGACTCAATCAGTGGATTATGTTTTGCTAATGCCTTACATTAGCTATCAGTGCCTTACACTGACAATTCGACTCTTGTATCAACCAGACTCTTCTTACCCAATCCAACTTGCAAACAAATAATCACTTCTATCTATTCAAAGGATTTAACTACTTCCTTGAAGTAGACCTATCAACAAATAACACAATCCCATAAAGTATGAGAAGATGAACAAAAGCACCTTATGCATTTATTTAAATGATTAAGAACTTACAAATATGGAGATAATCTGATGATATGCATGAAAGATAAGCATCTTCATGTGTTCTTGCTTAACTGATTGCTTTAATAGAGGAATTCAACATTACAGCTTACAGACTCAAAAATGACCTAAGACCAAACCCTAATCTATCCTAGGCTAATCCCATAACTCAGAAAAATGTGGAACAGAACACCAAAGTTTAGAACCCCAACATATGGCCATGAAATTCTCCTTTATAGGAATAGGAGAAGCAACAAGAAACCGGCCAGAAAAGATTACACATCATCAGCTAACTAGGACAAACCCTAGAATAGCTCGTAGGCCAAGTCAAAAATTCCAACTACCTCACTGGTCACATAAATGCAACTGGTCGGGCCGCTGCAGGAAAGACATTCCCACATGAATGGAGCTAGGCAATCAATGTCAAATTTTCCACCAAATCCGCGCGTCCATACTCAGCCATGTCGTCCTTGTACTAGAGCTGTGTCACCATGAATGCTTCAAATCTTCTCATCCGAACACAAAAACCCTAACAGTGGTCTAGTATGAAACTCGACAGTTGATCATCAGAGATCGGGTGGTCACCTTTAAATCTTCATTGGACTGCTAAGACAAGTCCTCCACTAGATCGCACTGCATACTGGTCTTTAGACAAACATCAGGCACCTTTATCACTCAAATTAAAAAATCACCGTTCATCATCTACATGTGCACATTGATGTTCCATTAGTAGCTCAGGCTTTAACGCACCGCATGGAGAGGCACATATCGGCAAGAGATAGCAGTGTTGGGAAGACCTCAAGGTGAAGAGAAACAACTTCAATGAAGAGCCAAGCATATCGGCCAAACAGAAGGAACTTGGGGAAACGTCTGGCTGAAGGAAACATGCTGCACCAAACACCTGTCAAAGTTAGCAGGAGATCACAATGTCGGCGAGACCATATAGCAAAATCCACATGTGACACTAAAAACACCATAGAGTCGGGGAGAGATGGCCAAGTTGGCCAGACATCACAGTGAAGTCACAGTGTGTTACCGAAATATATTTCCTTCATGCAGTGTCGCTAAGACGATTCAAAACTCATGCCGACAAAGACCACTTTATGTTCCATCGGCGAGACCGAAGGTCACTCGTCGAGACCTCTTGCCGAAGACCCAAGCTCATACCGAAGAGATCTTTATACACCACTTAAGTTGCTATGTCCTCTAACTCCTTTCACCAATGAAATCACCTACCAAATGTATGTCATTGTAGCACACAATCATCAGTGAGAAGTCATGTAGACACTTCATTGTTATACCGAGAAAACCCTTAGAAACTTGTTCACCGAGAGAAGATAAGACCTTCACCGAAAGCCACACATTGAATCACTATCGGCAAGACATGACCTCATCGCTAAAGTTTAGTCATGAAAAACTAGAGTACACAACTAGACAATGAGAAAACCAGAAATGGCACTAACATAGGCTCCAGTTGGGGGATGTATGCCCCTGGTGGGCATAGCAAGAATTTAGATCACTAGGAGAGCAGACCAGAACAAAAAAAAATCCAAAAACAACGAGGAGCTAACCAGACAAGGTTAGCAAACATAGTAAAACAAAACCGACCAGAAAAGCAAAAACCTAACCTAATGTTCATGGAAAAAGAAATGCTTCAGATGAAGCACCATTTCGAGAATTTTCCATGAACATGCAATTCAAGAGTCACGTTGTTGATTCCTTTGTTTCATCTGATGACACTAGGCCACCAAATGAAAAATGAGAGCCAACTTTTACCTCTGTCAAACACAATTCTGCTAAATGAGCTAACATTCCCTAACTTGTGCTTACCTCTGCCAATCTGCAACAGTATGAATGAATGTACCTCTACAAAAATAAGTGTCAAGTTGCCTCTGTGCAAGTGAAAACTTGCTCTTTGTTTATTTTTATCTATAACTGGCAACCAGATCCAATAAACTTTATTATTGCCACACTCTTGATTCTTTGATTCAGTATCTTGTGGCAATACATGTGAATACTGATCAGGACTGCATAAAAACACAGTCTGATCACAATTAGCTACCTGACAAAATATGTTAGTACCTCTCAACAGGTTGTTGTATTCATCATTATAAACATGTACATGATCCTTATGCATTTGAAAGTCAGGCATACTTCCAAAATGCTGACTGTTATGTGACAACAAGCTATCATATTCACTATTTACATTACCCTGAAGCTGAAAATAACTAGCTCCAGTGCTCTGCATATTGTCACATTCTGTGAAAACTTCATCAAGTGTATACAAAGGGATACACTCACCATTCAACACATCTTGCAACTGCTCTGTATCATTTTTAGTAGGAGGAGGCACATCATTAATGTAATGATGGATTAAACTACTACTCCTACTTCCTCTTTTCACTTGGCTCTGTTCTTCATCATGCTGGCAATGAGAGTCACCAAAGGACTCTAACTCATCTTCAAGGGCTATCCAACTGTCACATTCATCCCAATCTTGCTCACCATTGAGCAACTCTAGTTCAGAAGCACAATCTGATTTCCAACTGAAATCAATGTCATCATGATCTGTAAGATCACCATTAGAAGGGGCGTCAGAATCACTTGCATCATACCTTGCATCCCGCAGGTCCTCACTGTCAAGACCGATATGAGTTGCCCACAACAACTTAGAGTTGTTGTGTGCATATCTTTTACATTCTATGGTTAGAAAATCTGATATTTGTTTACAACTTAGTAGGACAACACTCTGTCCTACCCTCTCAACCACTTCTTCCTCTTCTTAACCAAACATAACTTCTTCATCATTTGATGAAGCCTCATCAAAGGTATCAAGGAACAAAGTTCTGAGCTGATACCATGAAACAATGGAGTGCACTGGTAAGTAAGTGAACTAATCATCAGCCACACCTTCTAAAGATTTGACAAATAGCTTCATGACCACATCCTCTTTTTCAACCTGACAGTGTCCAATGAAATCAATAAAAAGCTGAATATGTCTTGATGCTGATTCCTCAACACCACCTTTAAACTTGGGTAAATATTTATTGATTCCCCTAGGGGAAACATGTGGGTAACCCTGGATTTTATCAAAATTCAAAGCGGTGTATCTTTCCTTATCATACTCTCTCTTATGAGGACAAGACTGTGCCTTAAGCATGGTATCAAAGCTTGTAGAGGGAGAAACAGGACAATGCATTTTGCAAATGAAACCTATCCCTCTACAACTATCCAGTTGCAATAATTAAACCTCCCTTGATGCTAGTGCTTGATCCCACCAAATAAAGGGGAATTTTTTTTTTTCTATTTTTATTTTGTTCAAAAGCATGAAGAATACCTGGGAACATTGCAGTCATGGAACTATTCTTCAAATGTTCAATAGGTTCACCTTGATAGAGTCGCCACCTCTTTGTAGAGGACAAAACTTCAAATGATATGAAGCTCACTTACATGTAAATCTTTCTCTGAGTTCCATCCAACAGAGCACCATAGATCTTGTATCTTTTAGGTTCACTGCAACAAAGCTTTTCTCCAAGCCTGATATTCTTCAAACCTTGAACCTAACCAGCATGGCAATTGATATGACTCCTTGATAAGGAAAGATTCTAGTCAATCCCCAACGGATTCGCCATCTTGTTGGTTATTTTTAATGAGCAAACAGGTTGGTCTCCTATTCTACCTATGGAGTAGCCATCTCCAGCCAAGAGCAGCTCAGAGGACCTAGACCAACTGATAAGATTCAGTCAAAGACTGAGATCTTCTGCACTTTAGGCTCTGCAGAACTAGGGCGGGTATACCCACACAATGCCTCAAATAAGACTAGACATTGCCTTTTATAGCAGCTGACTCCTGATGCCAAGTATTGAGAACCTCAAATAGGGCTAGATTCTCAGTAGCTCAACCTTGAAGCAACCAGGAGGTAGGGAAAGATATTAGACCAAAGATATTCAATAATTTTAAAAGGTTTTCTGAGAGGGACTAGGCCGTAGGACAAACCAGTGCCTAATCTTGGGCCACAGAGTCAAACACAAAAGATGGAATTCATTTGAAAACTAGACTCAATCAACGGATTATGTTTTGCTAATGCCTTACATCAGCTATCAGTGCCTTACACTAACAATCCGGCTCTTGTATCAACTAGACTCTTCTTACCCAATCCAACCTGCAAACAAATAATCACTGCTATCTATTCAAAGGATTTAACTGCTTCCTTGAAGTAGACCTGTCAACAAATAACACAGTCCCATAAAGTATGAGAAGATGAACAAAAGCACCTTATGCATTTATTTAAATGATTAAGAACTTACAAATATGGAGATAATCTGATGATATGCATGAAAGATAAGCATCTTCATGTGTTCTTGCTTAACTGATTGCATTAACAGAGGAATTCAACATTACAGCTTACAGACTCAAAAATGACCTAAGACCAAACCCTAATCTATCCTAAGCTAATCCCAGAACTTAGAAAAATGTGGAATAGAACACCAAAGTTCAGAACCCCAACATATGGCCATGAAATTCTCCTTTATAGGAATAGGAGAAGCAACAAGCAACCGGCCAGAAAAGATTACACATCATCAACTAACTAGGACAAACCCTAGAATAGCTCGCAGGCCAAGTCAAAAATTCCAACTGACTCACTGGTCATATAAATGCAACTGGTCGGGCCGCTGTAGGAAAGACATTCCCACATGAATGGAGCTAGGAAATCAATGTCAAATCTGCCACCAAATCCGCCCATGCATACTCAAGCCATGTCGTCTTTGTACCAGATCCGCGTCACCATGAATGCTTCAAATCTTCTCGTGCGAACACATAAACCCTAACAGTGGTCTAGTATGAAACTCGACCGTTGATCATTAGAGATCAGGCGGTCACCTTTAAATCTTCATCAGACCGCTAAGACAAGTCCTCCACTAGATTGCACTACATACTGGTCTTCAGACAAACATCGGGCACCTTTATCGCTCAAATTAAAACTTCACCGTTCATCATCTGCATGTGCGTATTGATGTTCCATTAGTAGCTCGGGCTTTAACACACCGTGTGGAGAGGCTCATATCGGTGAGAGATAGCAGTGTCGAGAAGACCTCAAGGCAAAGAGAAATAGCTACAACGAAGAGCCAAGCATATCGGCCAGACAGAAGGAACTCAAGGAAACGTCTGGCCGAAGGAAACATGCTGCACCAAACACCCATCAAAGTCGGCAGGAGATCACAATGTCGGCGAGACCATATAGCGAAATCCACATGTGACATTGAAAACACCATAGAGTCGGGAAGAGATGACCAAGTCGGCCAGACATCACAGCGAAGTCACAGTGTGTTACCGAAAGATATTTCCTTCATGCAGTGTCGCCAAGATGATTCAAAACTCACGCCGACAAAGACCACTTTATGTTCCATTGGCGAGACCGAAGGTCACTCGCCGAGACCTCTTGCCAAAGACCCAAGCTCATACTGAAGAGATCTTTATGCACCACTTAAGTCATTGTGTCCTATAACTTCTTTCACTGATGAAATCACCTGCCAAATGTATGTCGTTGTAGCACACAATCATCGGTGAGAAGTCATGTAGACACTTCACTGTTATACCAAGAAGACCCTTAGAAACTTGTTCGCCGAGAGAAGATAAGACCTTCACTGAAAGCCACACATTGAATCACTGTCGGCAAGACACAACCTCATCGCTAAAGTTTAATCATGAAAAACCAAAGTACACAACTAGACAATGAGAAAACCAGAAATGGCACTAACACATCACATCATTCTTTTTAGTTTCACCACCTTTGACAAATGAATTACCATGGTTCAGCATAGGGTTGGTAAAGATTTGCATGTTTTGGTTAGGAGGGGCAATAGACTTATTTCCTTGATCATTAACACCTCCAATTTGAAGTCAACTGAAATCAATGAGGTCTTGCACAAAATGTTTAAGATGACTACAATGTTTTGTATCATGTCCATTTTGTCAGTGATAATGGCAATAATAATTTGATCTAAAGTTTGGAGGTAAAGGATTATTGGGATTGAGAGTTTTGATAGGAGGTAAGATCATTTTCTATTCTAAAAGTTGTGAAATTGTGCTTTGGAGGGTATTAGGTAAGGGAGTAAATTGTTTAGTCGGATCTCCAAATGTGAAAGGAGTTGTCTTCCTTATAGAAGCCACTTGGGTATCAAAAAGTTGAGTTGGTTGAGGGGGATTGAGTTGAAGGAAACCTTTATTCTATTTTCTGAAAGGTTGATAATTTTTTTGGTTTACAGATTCAGATTTCTCAGGGTAGCTAGAGGTGGATTTTGTTTCACAACTACTAACCAAGTTTTGATAATCATGAAGGGTAGTACACATGTGTATGAAGGAAGGAAATTTAATCATGCTAATCTTATCTTCTATCATATTTTGTAAGTTCTCAATGAACATCCATTGAAGGTGAGGATCAAGAATCTTTATGTCAATTTGGGAATAAAGCATTTGGTAGCATAAAATAAACTTAGTTACCTTTTCATCATCTTACATTTTATCAAATCAGCTAAGGTCATATTAGGAGTCATGTGCACTTGGAAATGGTTTATAAAGGCCTCAACAATTTCATTGAATGAATGAATTGAATTATTCGGTTATGAAGAAAACCATTCTAAGGCAATATCTTTCAAGGATCTAGGGAAAATCTTATCCAAGAGCTTATGCTCAAGAACAAAGTCAATACATAAGGTAGTATAAGAGGAAACATGGTTTGAAGGATCTCCTTTCCTCCCATATTTATCAAATCTAGGAATCTCTATACCTTGTGGTATCATCATTCTCAATATCTCCAAGGATAAGGGATTGCTTTTGACATAGTATGTAGGTTGGCCATTTTGATGTTGGTTTATGATGGAAATTTTATTTTTAAGGGATGAAACATTTTTTAAGAGTTGGTTAAGGATGGTGTCATTGGTTGTATTTCAAGATGGAGGTGAATATGGTGGAGGTGTATATGTGTTCGAGGGGGAAGTGAATGAAATGCTTATGGGAGGTAAAGTGGTAGGAGATATGACATGCAATGCCAAAAGGTACAAGGCTTGCTAGTGGAAATACCCAAGGTGGGAAATATATTACTAGTAGGTTGCATCGTTGTTGTAACTTGAGGGTTGGTATAGGTAGGAATAGAGGCAATGGTTGTAGGAGGAGGAATTCAAGTTCCTCCTTGACTTTAGACATTGTTCGAAGGTAAGTTCCACAACTTGTTGTTGAGGTAATATTTTTTCCAAAAATCTAAGCTAGGTTACACACAAGTTCAATTCCTTCTTCACTTTCAATCATGATATGTATGTTATCTATGGTAGGAATAGCAGTGGTTGAAATGTTTTCAGTACAATTTAGTTGATTTTGTACATTTGCTAAGTCTTCACGGATTTGGATTATGTTTTCTTATGGAATAATAGCAACCATTGTTTCAACACTTGTCACACTACTTGAAGGCAAAGAGTTGTTAAGGGTATGGTCCATACCTAGTGAACTAGTGTCAACATTAGTAGTGAAAGAGATAGATAACCCAAGATCCATGATGATTGTGCTACCATGGGATGACATGAGTCTTGAACTTCATCTCACTATAGTATTAGCAATAGGACACCAATTTGTAAAGCTCATGCAAAGGTAAATCAAGGAAATGAAAGATACAATGAACACAAGATAAATGATATACTCTGATTCAAATTTAGTTAAGGTAGATGCAATGAAATGAATGAAACAAAAAATCAATAATATAAAATAGAAATCTATCAAAAAAAATAGAAGCATAAAAGAAGGGTTTTCAATGCTGTAAAATGTAGTTTTAGGTCTGACACAAGACTAAATCACCCAAAGGGGAATATGAGTCCCAATTAGGGGTTTTCAAGGGTTAAATTGCTACAAAACAATCCACACAAAATAACTAGAAATTAGGGAAAACCACCTGTACTAGGACTAAATTTCCTATAGGGGCATATGAGTTCCAAATTAGGTTTTTTACACTAATTTCAGCAAATTTTGAGCGAATGTAAGGTTTTCCAGTTTGAATGATGTCTAGAAAATGTGCAATTACATATTTCAAATGAAATTCAATTATGCAAGATGCAAAAATGCAACCTATATGCACTTTCACTAATGCAAGATTTAGAAACCCTAGATGTAAATTAACTAATGCAAGACATAATGCAAAGTTAATGCAAGCTAGATATAGAACTATGATACACTCCAAATCAGAAATAAGGTGTTCTAAAGGCTAGGTTCACCAAAATAAAATGTCAAAAATTGTTGATCTATGTTTTGGGAGATAGAACCACCAATTTCCTTCAAGTTTCATCCAAGGAAACATTAGAGATCTCAATCTAGGGATGGAAATGAGGGAAAGAGATCTACAATAAGGTGCCCTAAGGGTGTTATTGAAGAATAAAAGGGGGATCACCACCAAGAAAGGATTGGAAAGAAAGAAATGCAATGATATGTAAACCTAACTATACAACTCAAGATAAGAAACATAAAATTAGAATCATGGACTAAGAAAGGACAAAGGGGCACCTAGAAAATTAAAGAAGCTCGAAACAAGGTCTGAAGTCTTGAAAATATGAATTTTAATGCACACTAGGACTCATACATCAATAGGGGTGATTTATTCCCAATTAGGGTTTTTGGCTGAATCCAGAATTTGGAACTACTAAACCATGATCTATAGAAAATGCTTGAAATTTGGTATACTGGGACTCATATTCCATAAGTGGAAATTTAGTCCTGGTATTAGGGTTGATTTGAAACACTAATATCCTCTAATTTTCTATTTAGCTTCTCTCTTTTCAAATATCTGAGTCTAAAACATTGAATTGCAACCTGTAGGTGACTTTCCATGATCTTGCAATGTAGATGACAACTTTTCTCCAATCTTTCTCTTTAATGGATCTTCAACCTAAATCTACAAATCACACATCAAAGAGAGGGAAAAATGATGTTTTTTTAGTGGATAGGGGCTTACCTTGGTAAAACCCCATTTTGGTAATCAAACCTTGAAATAAATAGAAATAGAATGAAGGAATGTTGAATGAACAAATAAGCTATGTTACAACTCACCAAACCCTTGGAATAAAGGTTTCAATCTTGTAAGTAATGGCTAGCATGAATGCGGATCTTGAATCTTGATTAAATGTTGTAGATCTTGACTTGAATGCTTTCTTGAATCATAAGAACCTACATCACAAATGTTAGCTCAAAAACAAACATGATGCTTGATTCTTGAATAATTCTCCAAAATGTTTCATAATCACTCTTGAATGCTCTTGAATGCTCTTGTAATCATACACTTGCTATAGGATTGGTTTCATAGAACTTCTAGGATAAAATATGTGAAATGACCTTGTATTTATACTTTTTTATGCCAAATTTCCTAAAATTACAACACTACAAGCCAACATCAAATCTAGGAGAATAAAATCCCACCAAGAATTTTAATTTAAAATAGGTCCAAGCTAAGCGGGACTCATACACTAGTCGGGGCATATGAGTCATAGTATCCTAGGCTTGGGACATAAATTTTAAGAAATGTTTAGTTTTATGCTAAATTTAGGTTTAGGCCCCAAAAATTAGGTGGGACCCATATGCCCAAGGTGGTGTATGAGTCCTAGATCACTAAATCTGGGCCATACAAACCAAAATCATTAAAAAATGAGTGGTCATTTGATGTGTGTCGGGATTCTCCTTGGAAAGATGAATTAAATAATGCTTGTGCATACAAAATAGGACCAAATAAGGCATAAATAAGCCCAATTTTATTAGGGAGGGCCCAAACTAGTGTGAAAATGTAGAGGGATACATTTTCTTACAATACAACATATTCTACATTTTTCTTTTAAAAGTTCCATTTTTGTTTGTAGCTCCGCAATCTTTTGTTGAACTTTGTCATATTCAATCAACAAGTTATTATACATCTTCCTAAACTTCTCCTTTTGTACAGTTACTGACTCTACCATTGGATTTGTAAATTGGGAAAAATTCGTAGACATTGTGGCTACTTCAATTAGAGAGGTATCTAATACTCTCTTAATGATTAGCCCTCCCCTGTAATCTGTAGATTTCTCTACAAGTTCTAGCTTCTTTGTATTTGGGCCTACAACCCAAATTGCCAAAGTGTCCCATTGCTCATTGAAGGAAAATCCCTGCAATGCAATTGTTGCTTCTTTTGAATTTTTTAAGGGCCTATCATATCTCCTCACTAGATCAAAAGTTATGTTAGAGGCTAAGTCCCATTCTAGCAGCAAGAGGACACAACTAAAAGATACAGGACAACTTAGAGGGGGGGCGAATAAGTTGTCATAGAATTCAAACTTAAAAACTTCAATACACATCAATTCCATAACCACATTGTCTATCATTAAGTATGAGAATAAGACATAGATAGAAAAAAGTAATTTAACATAGTAAAAACAAAAAATTTATGTGGAAAAATCAAGAAGGGAAAAACCACGGTGAGGATTAGCTTATAGTATAAAGTAGTTCCAAACTGAAAATAAAAAGGCTCACTACCAAGGGATCACTACCCTGAAAGGAATCATTGTCCAAATACAAAATATCACTACTTACAAGAGAGACTCACTTCCTACAAAAGGATTAACAATTTTTTTTTGGGATTTATAGTCAAAATTAATTGAGAATAGTGCACCTAACTAGTGCTAACGTAGTTTCGGTGATGCTAAAAAGACTGATTCAACACACTTCATCATTTCGCTCACTTTTCTATTCTTTTGTCTCTATCTCGCTATCTCTCTATCTATCAAAATCTATCCACCATATTCACTTATATATCTGATCTTTCCCGTAAGGATCAATTAGGTTGACCTAATTAGATGCACTCCATATCTACCAAAAGTACTGACTGCTAGCTCCAAATATTCACAAAATATTTCAAGAAGATAATTCAAACCTCTAGCACACTACATTATGTTGGAAAGGACCTAAAATAGGTCGCACATAGATCCACATTGCAAATTTCATCGAGACATAATTTACCCAAGAAGTCAGCCAAGAATAATGCAAAGAGATCAATAAACATTTTGTATGAGCACCGAATACGTGAGATCTTGAGAGTACGTGCTCCTCTCATCTACAAACCATTCCCCAAAACCACAAGCAACAACTACTAACTACAGAGAAATGTGGACTAGAATACCAGAGAATATAGCTCAAATACTAGTTTAGATACTAGACCAAAATACCAGTTAAGCTCTATCTAAAATTGATAGACACAATATGGTGACATCAATGACAACAAAACTATAGAGATAGTCAATCTTCTTTATTTTTCCAACAATCTTCCCCTTTTTCATTGATGGTAACATGTAAAAATTTCTTCTTCAAAAACTCTTCCCATACTCTAACTCTCTCCAATCTCTTTTCATACTCTAACTCTCTCCCCCTTTGACATCAATGGAAAAGGGTGGCCAAAAAGGATATAAACAATGCTTTAAATTATGGTGACATCAAAAATAAAAAATATTTTAATCCATCAAAAAATTTCCAATCATCCAAAAATTTCAGAAATTAACTTCTTTTCATTCCACTTCTTCTTCTCCACATCATAAATAATAGAAAACTCAGGATTCAAGTAAAGATAACACTCTTTAGGATATGTGCAGGATCATGATGGGCCAAAAAGTGGCGATATGATGGGTATTTGTAGGGTATGTGGCTGATGAATTTTTTTTACCCAAAATCGATGAAATGAAAAGGGTTTTTAAAGGAGATTCTCAGATTTCCACCAATATAAATTATGCTTTACTTTGAATTTAATAAATAATTATTATTCATTTTCTATTTGAATTATGACTAAAGTTCTGATTGATAGGATGATTGAAAACCATATATATGCTTTCAAACAGTATCAAATTTTTGGAATCCAAAACATGCATCACATTCTATGCTTCACATACTATAGGATTAAAAAAAAATATATTGAATTTCATGAAGTTTTAACCAAGTTAAGGTGGTTAAACATACGAGTTTTTATATTTTGAAAAAATTGTAATAAAAAATTCATAATTAATTATTTACTTGGAAAAAAATTACAAAAAAATATGCATCACATCCGGGCACGAGTCATCTACTTATGTCTAAAATATTATAAAAAAATATTATCATTTTATTGTGGTTAGGGTGGTCAGACAGACACCTACTTCTTATTTTTTCCCTGAAATTTAAGTACTACTGTACTAAAATTTCAAATTTTCACCAAATAGATTTAAAAAAATAAAAATAAACCTAGTAGTTTAGAAACTGCATTCAATTTTCTACAGATTCTATTCTTGCATATTTTTGAAATAATATACATAACTTATTCAAATTTTTATGTGAAGTTTCCTAACTTTGATTTTTCTGAATTTTTTGCCACTTAAGGGCCTATTTTTTCGATGATGATCCTGCACATACCCTTTACCTGAAACACTTTCTTGTACCTTTCTTCAAGAACTACATGCAATTTCTTCCAATTAAAGGTGGTTGAATCCATTCTTGTGTGCAAATACTCTCCAATAAACCCAACAAAGTAAAAGATGGTGACCAGTATGAACTCTGTCTCTCAACATCTTTTGTGTTAGTAAGGATTCTCGAAAGATGCTCTAACTAGACCTTAGAAATTTATTTTAGAAACTAGAAGGTTTTTATCACATCATCTCTCTATCTTTGTACCACAACCAGTTCAACCTAAAGTTCACCAACTCTCAATCTTTGATTTCCTTCTTTTTCCTAAAAGATGTAAAAATTATTTCCAATATTGTTCACTTCAGTTTCAATTGCTTCAATTTTACTCCTAAAATTATCTACTGCAATAGGCCATCGGAGATAATACTTGTAAATATTAGAAATTTCCTTAGTGCATTTCTTTGTTTCCACAATATGTTCATATAGTCTCCCTTTAGCTTTAACACACCTCTTTTCAACTAGAGCTTCAAATTTGTGTCCTTCCAGACCTTCAAGCAACATTCTTTCCTCAAAAATCTCAACTAGATTTTCTAGCAAGAAATCAGAAACATCTGACACTCCAATACCTTTCCAAAGTAGATATTCCACCAAGGCATCATCAATCTTCAGTCTGTCAATAGGAGAGGCCGTATTCCATAATTCACCAAACTTCTTCATCTTTCATTCAATAATCATAGACTGGATGTCATCAGATGATACTTTCTCCTTTTCTTCTGAAATGTCAACAATATCTTTAGTTATAACTTACCTCTTCTTTGGTTCTAGAGGGGAGTCACTAATGACAACCTCCAATTCCTTTTTACTAGAGGAAGATCCAACCTCAAATTGACTTGAAATAGCAGCACTAGAGAAAATATTTGTTTTCATGGATGTGAAATAGGATTTACACATACTTGCAGGGTCAAACCACAATAGTGGTTTACAAATTTTATGAGGAAGGAAATTTCATTTTTCTTCCTTTCCCCAAACTCAACGGGTTCGGTTGAACTCAATGGTTTGTTCGAACCACCTTATATGTTCGACCAAACATATATGTTCAGTCGAACCATTGGTTCAACCGAACCCCCCAAACATAAATGAAAAAATTCATATTTTAAGGGGTTTGGTCGAACATGGGTTCGACTGAACCCCCTCCAATAAGACAAAAAAATGAACTTGTTACTGGCATTTTCGCTTTTTTCTTGCTTTCCCTGTGCTCTATGCATGCGGCGAATGGCGAACAAACTCTACTTCATCTCTCTAGCGAACACAAAGTCAACTTCATCTCTCCAAATTTCATCAACCCAACTTGCATATCGAGCACCAGATTTGTCAAATTCGAATTTCGTAGAGTTCAAAATGTATTTGTTTGTTAAATTTTGAAACCCTAAATGCAAATTTTTTCAAATTTTTTGAATTGAAACTACATTTGTTTGAAAGTTTCTAAAGCCTTTTCAACATACACTATTTCTATGATACATTTCTACTCTGTCAAAAAATTAAATGCCCTATCTATGCTTCCACATTTTGCATACATTTCTACCAGGGAACCTCCAATTTATTTGAGGCATTATATCAAATAGTTCATTAACAAATTTATTTGAGGCATTATATCAAATAGTCCAGGGTAATTTTTGGAGTATGATAGAAATAGTGTTTCCATTGTATGCACCCTATATCAAACAATTCATTAACAAATTTATTTGAGGCATTATCTCAAAGAGTTCATGGTAATTTTTGATGGAGTGTGATAGAAATAGTGTTTCCATTGTATGCACCCTATATCAAATAGTTCATTAACAAATTTATTTGAGGCATTATATCAAAAACACTATTGGAAATTTATTTGAAGCATTATATCAAACAGTTCATTAACAAATTTATTTGAGAAATTATATCAAACAGTTCATGATATAAAGTTTAGGGTGCATACAATGGAAACTTGGATAAAATTCTTCATATTTTTCCTTTGAGTCTTATGACATTACTCCAAAAATGGTTGTGAACTAAATGTATGAATCGAAGAATAAATTTAGAGGAAAGAAACTAGATTGTTTGAATGAAATGTATAATAAAATAGTTCTATTAGGATTAGAAGGAATGAAGGTATTATTACATTTTCTAGTATTGGAAAATATAAAAACTGTCCTTTTACTATATATATATTTAAAACTATTCTTCATATGTCCATGTTAAAACTATTAAAAATTAAATTATATAAATCAATTTTAAATTTGTACAAAGAAATAAATGACTTTGACTAAGAGAGAATATTTAAAATATAGCTATCCTCTTTGCAAAATTCAATTTGATTTGAGATATTTATGGACAAAAAATATGGATAAGCATGACCTGTAAGTAAGAAAGAATAACCTTAATTTATATCTTCCCTCATCAAATAATTTCATGTTTAAAGAGTTTCTTAAGGCATATCCAATTATGAAAAACTAACTATATTAAAGTATATCATGAATAAATTGAAAGGATAAAGAGTAAATCACTAAAAACACATACATAAATCATAGAAGTAAATTGATTAATATAAGGAGATTCAAGTGGTTGGATAATTTTTTCCAAGGAGTGGAAGAGGTTAAAAAGGAACCATCAAATAAATATAATATTTTAAATACTTTAAAAGAAAAATACATTTCTCCCTGCTCTAAATTCAAATGGTATTCCTTCTAAGATGATAATAATTGAAAAAGAAGAAAATAATCATTATGAAGATCAAGTACCATTGATAATTTTTAAGAGATCAAATAAAATATTCAACAACAAAAGAAAAAAGAGAAAATAGTTAATGCTAAAGAAACAACTACAACCAAGATACTATGTTATAAATTCTCCTCTTATGTAGTCTTCATTTCCCTATAAATTGTGGCCTCCTTGTACAAATTAGCTATTGATCACCATAGTGAAACAAATTTAACATTTTGAAATGGTTAAACATTATTATTATTTTTATTTGTATAAGTATAATTATTATGGGTTCATTTCTCCTCTCCTACTCTTCCTAATAAGGTTCTATTTTACAAGCCTCATATAAATGTTAGGGTTCTAACTTCTAAAAATTGAATAGTGTCAACTTAATCTCATTAGACAATGCTCCCCTAGTATTAATGGGGCCAACTTTTTATCTATCAAACTCAGCTATGTTTACATTGAATAAGAATTTGATACCTTTATCCTGATACTTGAACTAAGATATCTTGGCTCTAATTTTAGTCCTTTTATCTAAAAATTATTGGTGACATATCCATTCGTGTTTAGTTTTAATCATTTATTATTGCAATTAATTATTACAAGGAGATTCTTGAAGCTTGTATTCCATCCCCACCATTTTTATTCTAAATATTTGACATTTTCTTTCAACTTAAAGTCTAAATTTTATCCTTAATGCTATACATATTTTTCTAGGATAACACATATTCATTATATTTCACTAAATGTGTTCAGGCATAGAAGAAAAACCTTCAATATATCTTTAAGATAACTTTGATACCATCAAGATAATTCCACCTTTCATTGCATTAATATCAAGGTTAACTAACCCTTCCTCTTTACATGTTTTTCAATTAGAGTGTCCTCTAGTAAAAATAGAAACATTAATAGTGTGGTTATCAAAGAGTGTCTAGGGATGCACACATCACTATTATTAATAAATTATAAGATTGTAAGAAATGTTTATGGAAGAAATAACTATCTAATAGAGAATATAATGTATTAGTACATATCTAACTATTACATATTATAAATAAAGCCCCTTTAAAATCTATCTTATTGCCATTTAATGAGTCAACTAGGTTCAAAATTATTTTCATCTTATTCCCTCAAAATTCATCACCTTTACAACAAAACTTGATTTCATCTTTAATTTATCTTATTTATTCTCAAATCATATTAAAATCACCACCTTAAACTCTAAGAAATATTTGGTAACTTATTTATTTTATCTTCATTTAGAAAGGGGTGTGAAGGGGATTTACAACCTACTAAAGTTTCTTTCAAAATAACTAGGAAGATTTTATTCATTGCCTCTCTTGTTGCTTTTAGGATTAGTGTTATGAATTTTGTGCCTTCATTCTTAAAAATTCTTATATCAACTCATTTAGCATTTCCATCATCTTTTTATATGGGAAAGGTCAACATACAATGAGGTAGACACTTTCCATTTTTTTTATTCCTTAATTAGGTCTTTCTAGGGAAACTTTTAGTCTTTTCGAACACCTTACAAAATATATGATAAATGTGTGATTATTTTCCTTTCCACTCTATAAATTTTTGATGTGCTTGGATATATAATTGAGATGATTCACTCATAATGTAATGATAAAAAATTAGTATATATGAAAGAAATAAGAATATTATTTTATTTTAACTAAAGAAATTGTGTGTACTCTATCTTGAAAATTACTAATTAATTTTGAATTATATACTTATAATTTAAAATAAGAGCATCCTTTGTAACATGGAATATAGATGGAGTTAATTTTAATGAAATAAAATATGTTCTTATATTAAGAAAATTTACAAATATATGGAACTCATACATTGAGAAATTAACTAAGACAACTTTGTATGAGAATTAAGACATTCTCGAATAATAATTTATATACCTTCTTTCAATATTTACCATTAGAAATTAATACTTGGATCATATTGTATACCCACCTCCCAATGGTCTTGGAATGGATGCATTTAGATGGAGAAGGATTTCAAAAGGCTCATGGTACTTGTGGACCCCTCAAAGGCATGATATATAACACATGAACTTTAGTTATGAAATTTGGTCTTTAGTTGTTGGCTTCTAGTATGAATGTTATCTATAAGGTGGAATTCTTAGTTGAGACTCTCAATCTTCCATTGTTGGTTTCTAGTGTGATTATACAATATGCTGTAAAGCTGTATTAATTTCCCAATGTGTTAATTATTCAAAGGTTTTTGTTCATAAGAAGTTATATGTTCACATATTCCAAGGCATGTTATTATCCACAATGCATGACACTTCTTCACATCTCTACCAAGTTCTAAACAGATACAGATCTGCCATTTCCATGGAGGAGATTGATGATTTAAAAAGAAAATATCATGCCATTTCTTTCTTGAGAAGTCATGTTTACATTCATGATTTGCAACTTCCATCTTCATCCAAAAAGAAATTTTGTTATCGTTATGTGCCTGATATTACCAAATCAAAACCTTCATTTGAGCATGATTGCCAACACAAAGGTAAACGAGTGGAAACAAAAGAAAACTCGGATAATGGCTTTCAACATGCTGGTGGAAAATATGCATCTTTTTGAAAGTGGCTTCCTAGCTTATTAGTCTTATGTTTAGTAAGGTTTTGTAATCTCCACTGTGTTATGTATTCGGGTCACAGGTATATCTAGTATGGTGTCTTCTTTTGGGTATTTTGGGTGCATAAGAGAATGTGCATATGTACTAATGTATTCAACCAATTGATGTGCTTTTGTAACATTGTAATCCAAAAAATTGGTCATTTGTACTAGTACCTCATTGGTCTTTTTGATATTTTGTAAAATTTGTTACTAAGACTACAACTGGGGGTTTTATTGCTAGTTCTTTCCCGCCAGTATGTCCGCCTGAACTAGCTATATGTAAAATATTATATATAAATAAAATTATAAGTGGTCTCCCACTTTTT